>JAVUNC010000030.1:1855000-2095000 GCA_032173965.1 Sitta carolinensis
TGGCAATAAAGCAGTGAAATGGAAGGAAAATCAGAACCAGACTGGTATTTAAAACAGAGAAATCTGAAGTTATTTCCATCTCTGCTCTGCTCTCCTACCTTTGCAAGAGTTATTATTGCTATGTATAATATGGAGTGAAAAAGTAATAGTGGCCAAGAAAAGAGGAAGAAAAATAAAACCAGAGGAAAGGAAATAAAACAGGCCTAGAAAAGGTATGAAGATAAAATATTCTTCTTTACCATGGGAATGCTTGTTCTTCTTTCCTGCTACCATGTTTCATGGTCTCCTCAATTTTAATTAAATCAAAACATGGTAGCTATCATGTTATTTGAAGAAGATTGCAGAGTAGCCTTATGCATAAGGAGATCTGCAGTGTGAGGATTTCTCCCTTAAAGGAGCCAGAATCATGAAAGAACAAAAAAGTGTGATTTGGACTCTAAAGACTCCCCCACTGAAAACTGATTTTCTCTCTCCTGTTCCCTGACAACAAATGAGTATTTTTTTGAAGCATAAGGGACCTCACGCTGGCTCTTTATGTGAGCCAGGAAAGTTCTCTCCAGTCTCCAATTGACAGAGTCACCCAGGCAGAGGCAGAGAGCTGTGCAGCACTGAGCACCCAGCAAAGGGACACAGGAAGAGGCTCCAGACCTGGCAGAAAGCACCCTCTGTCAGACAGGAGAGCTGCTCTGCAAACAGCAATCCTGTAATTGCACTGAGCTACCAGCGTTGCTGAAACTGCCCGCTGAGGCTCATTTTCCCTCCCTGTTCCTGTTAGGCACAGATTTGAATAAAGCTCCCTTTGATAGATATTGGGAAAATAAGATAAGCTGGTCTGCTTGCTACAGCAGAGATGAAAGTAAAGATCCAGAAGACAGACATGTCAGGAAATAATGTGGAATCAGTTCTTGTTGTCTCTGTACTAGCTGTGCTTAAAACACAGTGGATCTACAGACAGGTTCTTCCAGAGAGGTAGAAGGGATGCTGCCTTAAAAGAAACATTAACTCCCCATGTGTTTGAAACATATCAAATCTCACACATCATCCTTCCTGCTGTTGACATCTGAGCACCTTGTCTCTGAAAATCTGAGACTCCACTTGAAAGATAACAGCTTTGAATGTAGACATTGTTAGAGCAAATTCTTGTAACTGAATGCAGAACAAATAGGAAAATTAACAGCTCTGCAGAACAAGTTCTTTTGAATGTCATAATATTTGAAAAACAATGTCAGTATCTTATCCTATTTCCCCAATCCCCTAAAACAAACTCTTCCTTTCCATACCCAGAGTCATAAAAAAAGGTAATCTGAAAACTCTAGGATTATAAAGTAAAGATCTGTGTCAGAATGTATGAATAAAATCTGGAACTGCTCCTGTTATGAGCAGCCAAGGGCCTTAATGACCTTGCAGAAAGACAATTTCAATTTTCTCCCTGAAGCTAGCCCTGTGTTAGTGTGTTGGTATGGTTTAACCTCAAATGGCAAGCAAGCCCCCACAGCCACTGCCTCACTGCTCTGGAGGGATGGGGCAGAGTTAGAAACCTGAGAAATTCCATGGACTGAGATAAAGACAGTTGAACAGGTAAAGCAAAAGCCCACGAGCCCCATGGAGCCCGGAATCCATCCCGCCATGGGCAGGCAGGTGTTCATCAGCCACAGGAGAGCAGGGCCCCATCACACACTGCTCACTGGGCGAGCAAACACCATCACCCCAAATTCTCCCTCTGCCTCCTTCTTGTCCATCTTTATTTGCTGAGCATGAGTCTGTGGTCTGACACAGTCCCTGGTCAGTCTGGGTGAGCTGTCCTGGCTCTGTCCCTTGCCAGCCCTTGGTGCAGCCCCAGAGCACAACAAAGTGCAACCCACTCACCTGTGCCTGGGCTGAGGAGGAGAAAAGGCTCTTCAAACCCTGCTCAGCAGTAGCTGAAACACCTGAATTATCAACAGCACAAATCAGAAACACGGCCCCATACCAGCTACTGGGAAGAAAACAAGCTCTACCCCAGATAAAACCAGCACAACTAAAAAATTTTTAAAAAAACAAAACCAAAACAACTCCCCCATCAAAAAAAACAACAAAAACCACACAACCCCCTCCCAAAAAAATGAAGCAAATAAAAACTCCCAACAAAGTTAAGTTACCAAAGTACTGTGTTGTAATTCTTTTAATCCTGTCTTTTTGTGTACATTTGGATTTCCCAGTGAATGCAGAACCATACACAATTAGTTCTGTGTCTTACATTGTGTTTTATAGTGTCACAAGGATTTTTTTTAGTTCAGCTGTGAAGCTAATGGGAACCACAGATGCTATCCAAAGCCATTTTGATAGACATAAACTACCCAAACAATAGGCAGTTGAAGAAAAACATTTCAGTTTCTCCTCAGTGTATTGCTGTGATAACTGTGGCCAAAACTCAGAAACAGCACAAAGCTTTGCAAGTCCATCGGCTCTCATGGACTGCTCCAATCTGAATTAATTTTGCATTTTTATTTATATAGTTTGAAAGTAGGGTAGCTTAGTCACCTCCTGTATTCAATTAATTGCTGGCACGTTGGACAGCATCCCAACAAAGCCATTGGGTGTGCTTATTTCAGTGGTGATTATCCCATCTCACCCCATTCACTGCTAGCTCCCAGTGCAGGCACCCACTGGGAAGAACACAACAATTTCTGTTATGCCTGGAATGAATGGCTCATTTCAGTTCCTGTGCATGAATTTACTCTGAACTCTCACAGTGACAGATTGTTGGACAATTTCAGCCTTGCTGATGCTGGTGTAAGATACTGCATGAAATTCTGACGACAATACGTCATTTGTTCTGAGGAGAAAATCTGCAGTTTGGGGAAGAGCACAGACAGGGACGGGCAGAGATGGAACCAGACTTTTCAAAATGAATGCCAGGCTGGAATGCCAAGTTTCTCATTGAATGGAAAATAATACTGTCCAATTGGTAATGTTCATGAAGATATTAAATGCAATACCTTTGTTAAACAAGATCCTTTTTTTCATATTTCCAAATGCAGTGTTTGGAGAGGAGATTTAGTCACTCTCTTTAAAGTGGTGGTACTTTATATTTTATTTATATTCAAAACCAGTCAGACCTACTGTCACCCTCAGCTTGAGTCACCCTCAGTATTTCATGGCACTTCAGGGTGAAGGCTTTTCATTTCTGTAGCTTTGGATTGAGGTTTTGTTAGGGTGGGATCTTTGCTGGACCCTACTCAGAGATTCTGAAGTTGTCTAAGGTCAGTACTGCTGTACACAGATGCATTTTGAAACTCCCACTAAGTTTTGTTGTGTTGGTGTTCTGCTGAAGGTATTTTTTTTGTTGTTGTTTGTGATAGTGTGTTAGTAAATTTCTGCTTTCAGATCCTACACAATGAAGAGGAGCAGATTAGAAAAAGACACACTTTGCTAACAATTTTTTAATTTTATATTTTTTTTTTTTTTACCAAGTGGAGCAGAAGGAGACAGACATTGTTAACACTGCTTTTTACCAGATGATTCTTGTAGCACTTATATTGATGTTATCATATCCATTCAAAAAATTAGAGAACACCTTATGGGGATGATTGTTTCTTGCTTAAACCTTGGATCAAGCAGCATCTATCTCTGGTAGTGACTGTGGTACCTGTGCACCACTATACTTTCCAATTAATTCTTGATGCAGCTCATTTTCAAGGTTCATTTAATTTCTGTTTCACTTTCAAGCTCTTTCTCCTCCAGACAACACCAGTTTTATCTGGGATTCATTTTCTTAATGCAAAGTGTGTGCAGCTAACTATATTACATGTCAAATGAAACATTTTTCTGCTAGGCAACCTCAGCAGGGTTTGGCACCTTCCCTGCACAGCGTAGCACAGCCTTTGTTTTCACTGATCTGGTAATTTTTTTGTGAGTCAGCAGGGCACAAATTCCAGGGTTCAGGCATTCAGGGGGAGTGGGAGGAGCTGCCTTGATTGAATCTACTGAATCGAGTGATTTGTCTGGATGCAAATTGTGTTGTGTTGTTCATAAAGAAACTTTGAGGGGTTCGAAAAGAATGGCAGTGTTGTGTTTCTCAAGCCTGACCCCGGTACTTTCTGTGCCTGCAACATTATTTTGTTGTCAAAGGGAGATCAATGTGGTAGACTCTGTTCTGTGTTATAAAAAAGAATCAGAAAAAACAAAAGCAAATTAAACACGTGGTGTGTTAAAACAGAATTTCACTTTAAGAAGAGTTATTTTCTGTTCGGGGTAATGCTTTGAAAAATGAGTCTATAAAAACAGCTCTGTCCTATGAGAAGCAGCATGTGGAGCTGGCTGCAGGTTTCTCTTGTGAGAGGACTGAAGAGCCAAAAGTGGACAGGTGCTTCAAGCAACTGAACAGCTGCTGTTTCTTCATCTTGGAGAGTTATTGGCTACAAAGATTCAGAGAAAATGTATCACACTTTGCTCAGTCTACTCAAGAAACATAAACTTTCATTCTCTCCTTGTTCTGGGATAGAAATAAAGATGAAAGATGGGCAGATGAAGCAGAGCTTTGCCTCTTGTGCCTCTCCCTTTCTGCTGGCTTTGTACCTGGTCAAAGAAAGGGAGAGCAAAAGGAAGTTCAGTCTTCATCCTTCCAGTCAAGCTGATGCCCTCACTCCATGTTTCTGTAAATCCATGGAAAAGTACTGCAGTCACTTGGGAGAATTGCAATGTCTCTTCCACTCTTGTTGTACAGTAACCTCTGCCTAATTGACTTTGCTCCCCATTTTCCCCTGCAGAAATTGTATTGTTCTCAATGTGCCAGGTATTTTGTGCTTCTCACCTGTTAGTTTTTAAGTCTGTTATTTTGTTGTCTGCAATGCCCCAATGGGTCTACCCACAATGGTGCTGCTGTTTTCTGTGTTTCTTTGATTTGTAGTATATAAATCACACCTTTCTAGAGTTTGAGATTGGCTTTCCAGTGTACTATTGGGGACATAAAAATTAAAAAAGCAAAGAGAGGTTTTACTTGCAACTGAGTAATTAATTAATAGCAGCAGTAGCCCGTTCATCCTCATGACCTGTCACAGGGTAGATGGAGTTCTTCATTTTCAGCTGTACTTTTTTGTCATATCTGTCATCCATGTGTCTCTGGGGAGCTTGCACTGAGGCTTAAGAGCTGCAGAGCCTGGCTGAAATCCTACAGGCAAACCTGCTCCAGTTTAAGAATGCAAACAGTAAAATGTTTTCTTTGGGGAGTGGAAAATGAAAGCAGTTAAAAGCTTCAGGCGTGTGCCACAGCTCCATGGCACAATAAAGCACAAAGGACAGATTAGGAGTTTTGCAGGATGTCTAAGGATAATCAAGACAGATGGCAACCTCAGACAGAAGCTGTACAGTGGCAGAGAAGTGTTTTTGTGTGCTAATCTTTGATACAAAGGGCTGTGGAGAGTGATTTTAAAGCAATTATTGCCATAATGAGCAGCAGTCTTGTACCATCGTTTTCTTCTGATTTGTCCTGCCTCGATCTTAGCAAAACAGACAAGAAACACAAAGAGCACCTTCAGAACAAAGACCATTGACTTCCTTGGTCAGGTTTACCAAAGACTGACCAACAACAGAAGATCCCTCAGCACCCACAGCCCAGGGCACCTCGTTTTCATGGTGTGTCTCTGAATTCAAAAAGCCTTTTGCAGAGTGTACAGTGTGTGCTGGCAGGCACCACGTCTGTGCAATAAATCCCAGGAGAGCACTTGGAGACAGATTAACCATGGTCACTATCCTGACATCATGTCTAAATAACCCCCTCAAACTGCCTTGCTCCTGTGTAATAGGTAGTGCTAAACCTGCCATGAGAGACTGAGAATCCTGGCCTTTTCTCCTTGGGGCTGGGGTTTGTGGTGCAGTGTGGTTTGACAGGCTACCTGTGAGCTGATCTGTCCTGTCAGGCATCGCTCTGCACATCACCCTGCTCCCCCTCAGAAGGAGACAAGGAGCAGATGTTCGAGCAGCAGAGTTGTCTGAGCCACCTCACTCTTTCATTTGTCTGCCAAATACTGCTCAGAGAGCAGCCTGTGTCAGCTTCCCTGTCTTCCAGCACCACAGAGGGAGGGACAATGAGGCCAGCTCACCTGTTTTTTCCACTAAGCCCCATCCAATCTCCTTCCTTTTTCCCCCTCCTTTTTTGTTATTTTTTCCTTAATTTCCCTTTTCTCTGTAGCCTCTAGGTTTAGCCCTGGTTCTCATTCTCTGACACAGCAGCCTGACTCAATTCCACCTTCCTTTCTTTATGGCAAAAATATCTCAGCCCTCTTGCATTTCTACATGCAGAAAACATGCACCCACCTGCAGCTTCCAGGAAAATGGGGCTTACTCCATTCTAGATTTTTGGTGAACTTCCTTCTGTGCTATTTCACAAGAGTGACCTGGCGGCAGTGTCTGGTTCCCCAGGTCTTGCTGAGAACGAGGGTGTTCATTCCAAATCAGAAGATTTGGAGAATCTGAAGAACCTGAAGAGTAAGGAAGGCTCTCTGTTGTTAGGAGCAAGATGCTCCAGCTAGGCCTGGCATAAAGCCAGGAGTTCATACTGAGTTCTGTCTTGCAGAATCCTGTGAAAATTATCAGGAAAAAACAACTTTGCATGCTTCTTTACTGGCAGCCTTGGGTTTTAAATCATTCCAATTTTGTCTTCCTCTGTCACAGCTAGGCATCCTGTTCTAACTTGAAAATTTCATTAGTGTCTTGATCTCTTCTCCATCCTGCCACTTCAGAAGCTGCAGATTTTCCCATCTCTGCTGAGTTCTCACCGTGGCAGGGTGAGGATGTGTGTGCCAGCGAGCTGGGAAGACAGAACTGCAACAACATATTCCTTCATTTGTTGAATAAACATTTCAGCAGAGCCTGCAATGAGTCATCACATTAAAAGCTGTCCTTTGCATCCTCTTTGGGACCACTTTTACTAAATGAATATGAAAGTCAGAAGCAGTTGGTACAAATCATTCTGCAAAGGAAGCTCTGCAGAGGAAGTTGTGCTGCAGTACCAGTTGCTTGAGATGTTGAGTATAGAGCCCATGTCCCTTGTGGGAGCTGCTGGGGAAGCACAAGGACTGTCAAAAGCTGCCCTGTGTGATCAGGCTGAGCAAGTGCTGGCAAGGATGTGGATTTTACCAGTGGCATCATGATGAGTGCCCCAGCTTTGCCCGTGGACTGGGCTCAAGAACCACACGTGGGAGGATTCAGACTCCATACATCCCCTGTCCCCATGGACACCTCGTGCATAAGCTCTCTGAATCTGCCCCATAATATCCTTTCTCAGAAAGGAAAAAGAATATTGGTGCCTTCTGGAGGCTGCCCTGGGACAGAGAGCAGGCAGAGCAAAAGGATAAAGCAGGGATTTATTCAAAGGCCTCCATGGGCACACCTGGGCAGCACAAGAGCCTGGCTGGGCCACACCCAAGGTGAACCCAAAATGGGCACAGAATGGACAAACAGTCACCAGGGCTCACACTTTGATAAGTTCTGGTCCATCAGCACATTGGAGTTAATTGTGCAATTACAGCTTCAGGTTAGGAAGCTCCATCCTCCTTGGTTTTCCTTCTTCACCGTTGGTTTTATTCTTGGGCCTGAAAGTTGTCCTTGGTCCCAAGCTGGAGCAGGAATTGTTTTGTCTCCCTAGAATAAGAGAGCTCAGTAGCACTTAATATGAAACATTAAACTACCCACTAAACCAGCACAGAATCTGAAAAATATAAAAGCTTAAGGCATCAATATCATATGTGTATATAAGCTTATTTTCTGTAAACAAGAATAATCAAAAAATGGATCTTCTACGTTGATCTGTGTTATTCAGAGAGTAGCTCTGTTTAAAATAGTAAACCATTTTGGCTTTGCTGTTTTGCTTCCTGTATGTGAAATCCTAAGCCTTTCATTTTAGGGAAATAAAAAGCTGGTTTAATGTTCTCTATATCTGAGAGGATTAAAGGGCCATCTCAAACATGAAGAGGTAGCCTTTATGGATTCTCTAAATATGTACTACTAAAAATGGAGTAGGTGAATGAATATGATTTAGATACTCAGGAGCTGATTCCAATGCAAGCCTTAGTGCAGACAAGGCTCTGCACCAGCATTACATGTCCTCTTCAAAACAGATACCAGTGATAATTGCCTTTACTTAGGTGCATTTGTATTTGTAGGACAGAAGTAAAACAGTTTAATCTGACTGTGTGCCAAGAAAAATGCTCTCTTTGACTGGACTGAGGGTGAGCTGGGCTTTGCTTTGATAGACTAAAATTCCTGCCCACATGACAATTTGGACTGTACCAGTGATGGTTTTATTTAAAAGATAATCATCAAGCCTCTTCCTGACTTGCTGTTGAAGTGGACTGAGTATGTTTTTATTTAAAATGGTCTTGTTTGCCTACAGCTGAGCTAAAAGGCTCCTGCAGAGTGATGCAGTGCCCTAAACACAGGCTGGTTTAGACAGCTCAGGGAAGATGAGACATCTGCATGGGAATGACACTCATAAAATATTGCCTCTAGTGGACCCTTGCCCTTCCAAGGCAGCAGCTGGAGGAAGTGGATTTCCTAGAATATCTAAAATGGCATGAGCTATTGACATTTAAGCAGCTGAATCCCATCCTGTGGAATCTTGGACTTACCCTGATCAAAAGATGCAATAATTTGTTTATGCACTGCCATGTGGTGGAGAGGTGACCTACCCAAGGGTCAGGGTAAGTCAGCAGCCTCTGTGTGCTGAGGTTTGCCTTCCACCAGGCATTGCAATGACAACTTGCATTTCCATTGGATCCAAAAAGTAATTATTTGTTTTTACTAGTCAACAGGGGAAAAAAAAAGTAATTTCAGACTTTTACTGAGTGTTGATGATAAACTTCTCGTATCACTCCCCTTTCATGTCTAGGCATTTCTGATAGAAACACCACTCATTCTTTAAGGATTTTCAAATCCTCAGATGTTCAGAGGGTTTGTGTAACTGGAAAGGCTTTTCAGAAACCAGTAGGTGATATTGTTCTGCCTTGAATTACATAGGAAAAGAGGACCCAGAAAAATCATTGCTCCATAAAAGATCCTTCATCACCAAAAGAGGCACGTGGTGCATAGCAATGCTGTAATGCCTTCTGTATGATTTGAAGGAGTTGAAGTGTCTATAGAATTATAGTTTTACACCCTTAAATATCCGTGCTTCTTGTTCTTGCTTTTTGTTATGTGCCATATTCATATGTGACATATCCAATCACGTGATGTGCCTTGAAAGTCAAGAGCTCCTCTGACTTCTCTCCTGTGAATAGTAGCATTATTTTATTAGGTCGGGGAAATTGCATTAAGATTCAGACATTTATGAGGAATTTAAGGTTTGAGATGATCGTAAGGCTGAAGCTATGAGGAGGAGAGTTCACTCAAAATAAAGAGAGTTCACCAATCCTTCAGGCAGAGGGAAACCCCAGGCAATGGGCAGGATGTTAACAGCAGCATGGGGCTGGGGATTCCATCTACACTTACAAAAATAAACCAAACAGTGTACAAAACCTCTGGCCTGCATAAGGAAAAAATTTCCCAATGATCAATTTGATGAACTAAAAAAACCCCTCTAAGCTCCCCAGCTTTCCTGACCCAGATAAATGTGTAATCAGAGAAGACTGCATGGTGATTATTGTTAAAAAGAGCATGGGTTTGGTTTTATTTCTGACTTTTATGTTGGCAGTAACTCCATTCCAAAGCTTTTGCAGGCTTCAGAAGAACTAAAATGTGAGTTTTGCTTTAGACCAGCATTTACCAGTAAATAAAGGAATAAAATGGGCTCATTTCACTCTTTTTAGCAGTATAGCCAATTTCAGAAATGTCTCCTCAGCTTGAAATAGTGGAAGTTCCTAGAATTGATGGTACATCTGAGACTAAGACAGTCTTTAAATTCACTTCCTAGCTGAAAGATGTGCTTGTTTGTATAAATGAACTGGTAGGAGAAAACAAAATACTCTAGGGATATATATTTAACACTGGACATCAAAAATGCAACCTCTTTTCACTTTGTAAACTTTTCTTGCAGAAATAAGAAGCAATACAGGCATTGCACTGTGTATGACAATAAGAAATGACAGTTTTCTGTTTATTCAACACATTTGGAATCTCATTAGTTATCAAATGGCACTTGAGTCTCATTGCCTACAAGCAATAACATTTTTTTCATTCTCTGCTGCCCAAAGTGACCAAATGTAGATTAGTCTGGAGTTCATTGTTCCTGCTAGAACTGGTATAAAATAAAATTCATTTTTAGATACGCAGTTTTGTTGGGGTTTTTTTCCTCCTTCCTTCAGGCTGCTGAAGAATGCACAGAATGAAGTTCATTTCAGAATGTGGTATAAGAAACTACTGGCTGCTCTCCAATTCTGTGCTGGACAAGCCCTGAACAATGAGTTTTCTAAGGAAGAAAAACTCATCAAAATTCTGGAAGACATTGCCACAAAAGTGAAAGCTGCCAGTGACCCAAAAAGAAAGGTTTGTTAAAAAATACCGCCTCTTCCATCTAGGTTTCTGTAGGGAAATTTTACTTTTTCTAAGGTAACAACTCTTTCCTTTAGTACCCTTTGCATATATCAACCAAAGATGTATCCAAACTTTGTAAGTATTTTTCTGCTCTGAGAACAGGTAACACATGGATATTTAATGGGACAACTCTCAGCACTTTTCTCTTGAGGTCTGCAGATCTTTTAACCCATTTAAATTCCTTCATCGGTGCTTCCTCAAATGGGCTTGGAGGTGGCCAGAAATAATGGCAACAAGGCTGATTATCATTTCCCTGGGAGGAATGCTCACATTCAGCACCTCATCCTAAAATATTTGGCTCCTGTAGAGCTGTAGTATTTCTTGAAAGCTTTACTAAGAGTTGTTCTTGGCAGGCTGGACATATCCTCGTTTCTTAGCAAAGACAACCAGAGTAGAATGGAGTTAATATCTCAAATACTCAGCAATGAACATTGAGCACTGAAATAGCTGCAGAGTTACCTCCCTGGCACTAGAAACTTCCAGTTGTCATCTCCAGTGGGTGCAGCTTTTATATTGCAGAGGTACATTTCCAGTTCAGAACTGTTAATTTTGCAGGATAGCTGCTGTTACTTACCTGGGGTATAAAACAGATTCTTGTTGAAATCTCAGCAAGGAAGAGCAGAAAGCCAAATAAAAATATACTTGCCACTGCTGCTTATCATGAATCTTTCTGCCTTGTTAAGGATCCAAAGATTTTCAAAGTGTTTCTCAGAAAACTCTCAGTGCTGTTCTGAGAGCAGCAAAGCAAACATGGAAGCAAGAAGACAAAAATATTTGCAAAAGGAAAATCCATGTAAAAAAAAGAAATAGTAGTAATACATTATACATCACTGATGCATAATTCAGATTTTAGAGATTAATCTCAAGGCTGCAGTTACTGTGATACTGAGAAGGTCCCAAACTTTGCAGTTAACAGAGTTAGGCAAGGGAGATCACAGTGCTCAGGCAACAAGCAACAAGTTGGGAAGATCTTAGTAAAGGAAAAAATCCCATGAGAAACAGCAGAGCAATACAAGGCTAATCAACCCCTAATGAAGGGTGTTAAATCATAGAATCACAGAATGGTTTGGGTTGGAAAGGATCTTAAAAATCATCTCGTTCCAGCCCCCTGCCATGGGCAGGAACACCTTCCTCTAGACCAGGTTGCCCCATGCAGCCTGATTCCACAGATTTTTCTGCTTTTTCTGCTGTCCAGTCTAAAGCTACCCTCCTTCAGTTCAAAGCCATTCTCCTTGTCCTGTCAGTCCATGCCATGGCAAACTGACCCTTTTCCTCTGAACCTACAGGGCACTATGAGCTGGCAGCACATCTAGGCAGAAAAAGGATCGTTGTGGAGTAAAATGACAGTTTTTAATTCCCCAGGGTGACCTCATTAGCTGCTCTAAGGTCACACGGATGTTACAGGCTCCGGAAATTGCATTGCTTGTTTAAAGTACAGAAAGACAGTAAAAAAGGCATTAAAAAATAAAAAGGTGTTTTTGTGTTCTTCCATGCTGCCATCATGGTTCCTGTGCTGCAGGAAGTGTTAAAGGTGGAGCTCAGCAGACTCCAGCAGTTCTTCCAGGAGGTGGAGGTGTGCCGGCTCCCCCTGAACCCAGCACTTGTTGTCCAAGGCATAGAGGCAGAGGTAAGTATGATCGATTACCTTTTCAATTTTGGTTTTTAGTGCAAAGGGGAGAAGGAGAGAATGCCTGCATGGTCTGGGAGAGACAGGCTGGGTGGGGTGGGTGCCACACGTGTGTCACACCACCAGAGATTTCAACTCTGAGCAGCCCATTCCCAGCTGGGCTGCCCTGCCGTGGTGCTGGCACTGGCAGGGGCACTGGGAGCTGGACCTGGTACCACCAGGTAGCCCTGGGTGCCAGGTGTTTTTCCCATCCATGACTCTCCCAAGTCAGGTACAGGAGCAGCAAAACTCTGGAGCCAGCTCTCTGTTTGCTGAGCTGAGAATTTCTGAAATATGAAATATTCACACTAGCTTATCTGCATCTACGACCCCTATTAAAAATGACTTAAGGATAAAGGAAGCAGCAGTACTACTCAGTGTTACTTGACTTGACTTTGACTGCAGTACTGAGATTCAGTTATTCATTGTTCAAAAATATTTTCATAAACAACATAGTGCCAGGAGTAAGCTGATTCATCTCTGGGGAAGGAAAATGTATCCATCATGAAGAAAAAAACAAACCTGAGCAGCCATATATATTAAGAATTATAACTGCCTAATTATAGCAATTTGTGCTCTGTTTTAGTTCTCTGGGTCATTCTCCATAGCAGACCTGATTCTAAGAGGTGCTGAGCCCTTCCATTGCCTCTGACCTCTGTTTCTCCAAGTAATTGCTATTCAGCCTTGATCTGGCTGAGAACTGAGGTCTTCCAGCACCCCACAGGCTTGGGGGAATTGTGTGTGATACAAGTCAGAAGGATTTGAAGCTTGCTGCTTCTCCCTGATTTCAGGCTTTTGGAAATAATGACTAATGGAAAGGTATCTCACCACAAAGTCATGCTATTTATACTGCACCAGCTTGGCTGGACAGATACAAAAATGTTTAAATGAACCCTCTGAAGAGGGTTTTTTTTTCATTTTTCTTATATCATTATCAGCCATTATCTTTCTGTAAATACATGCAGCTTCTTGATTGGACTGTACATCAGTATAATCATGCAAATCAGAACCTTTAAGTGCCTATAATTACCTAAATTTCATTCATTCTGGTGTCATCTCTGGATTTCCCCAGTAGCAAGCCCCACTCCCAGCCCTGCCAGAGGCACATTGTCCCACTGGCCCCTTGGAGCCCTCCCTGAGAGGTTTCAGGGGGCAGAAGCCCGCGGGCTCGGGGTCTGCTGGCCAGCACTGGGTCTGGGTTTCTGGGACAGCATTGGTGCTCTTGTGCCAGGCTCTGGGCTGCTCAGATGAAAAGCAGCAGCAGCAGCAGCAGCTGGCTCTGGGGGACTCCAGTTGGTCTCCCTGCCTGTGCCCCCTGCAAGGACAGAGCAGCTCCTGGGGTGCTCCTTATCTCCAGGATCCATTCATTTTCCATTGTCTTTAGCTGGGATTTGGAGGGGCTGCCCCGCCACCCCTGCTTGGATGTTTTTAATGAGGGCAACCGTTCCACCCGAAACTCTCACAGCATTTGCAGGGCTTGGCTCTTTAATGCTTTTTGAAGCCCTTTGAGATCTTCAGGTGGAAGGAGCTGTAGAGCATGAAAGTCGGAGTTTGTGTTTAATTGAGATAAATTCCACATAAAATCGAGCATGATTTTCAAAATTTCCTGTATCCTCAGTCAGAGTGAGGTCATAAAAGAATTTGGCAGGTTCTTTGATTTCATGTCTGATTGGGCAGGGCTGGGGTTTTTTTCAGAAAACAATGACCAAAAGCTTTTCAATGCTTTCAGACTCATTAGAGCAATCTTATATAATTCATCCACCACTTCCAGGCAAAGCTTATTGTCCTTAGGCCCAGGTGAAAATGCAAAAAACAGTTAGCACATAAAATATTATCTTACTAGTATCATAAAATATTATCTTACAAATATCATAAAAATTATCTCCTATTTAGCTGGGACTAAAAGGTCCCAGTTAAATAGGACATTATTTCTGTCTGGTATTGAAAGAGAAAACTCAATTTCATGTTCACATGGTCTGATATTTAAGTGAAGCAGATTGTCTGGGGAAAAGAATTTCTTATTTTCAAACCCAAAGAAACAGTCAAAAATATCAAGAATTGTTTATTTTTACTGCCACTGCTACTGAGCAGTGTTTAAAGCTGGAATCTTTTTCAGAGGTATTGTTTTGGCCTGGTGTTTTGTGTATGTGACACTGTTGTTCTTCTGTCTCATCTTTCTCTCCCCCTGCAGTCATGTTCTTATTTTACATCCAATGCCTTTCCATTAAAAATCGCCTTCATCAATGCAAATGCTCCAAGTGGAAACATCAATATTATTTTTAAGGTATGTTCTTCCTCTAATCCTCAGGTCTTTTGGTATGGAAAATGATCATTTAAAATTCACTTAATTTATGTTTTAAACCTTGAGTCTGAGAATAGCTGATTTAGAATGGCTGAATATCTGAATAGCTCTTGCTTGTTTATCCCTATTATTTTTGACACTACAGCTTTTAATGAAATATGTTGAGGCAATCCACTAAAGTGTCACCTTTTTGATCAGCAGAGAATCAAACAAATTATGGCAGTGTTCTTCTCCTTAGTGGAGACAACCAGACTAGAATATAGAATTTGTATTTTAAACCTAGTTTATTAATGACATCAAAACCAGAGGGCAAGTCCCAGAGAAGAGACAGATGAAACGACTGAACCCTCAGCCTTGTCCAAATGCCTCTGAAAAATCAAAATACTGGAGTGTTAGAGGCTCCATTTGCCACACAGACCTGATTCTGTCACCCAGAATGGGGAGTGGGCTGAGGAAGGGGGACCCAGCAGGGGAGCTCTGTCTCTTTGGGGTTACTTGGAGGAACTGACTCAAAATAAACTGCTTTACTTTGCAGTTGTGACCTAGAAAAGCTTCAGAGTCGAGAACACTCCATCCACACAAAACAACACATGCACTCTAAAGTTAATTCTCTTTCAAAGGGCAGAAGTCTTCCCTACAGTGGATATTGGTTGTAGAGAACACACAAGTTCCTAAAATGGCTGATGGGCACAGAATGGTTGGCTCCCAATGGCATTATTCTTAGACATTTTGCAGAATCATTTTCCAAACGAGAAATCTAAAAAATTGATAAAAATAAATTAAAAAAAAAAAAAAGATTCTATGCTGTCTTAAATTAACTTGCCCTTTAGAGCAGCTGTGATTCTCAGAAACAAAAATAAGCTTTCCAGGCCTGCTAAGGGGAGAAATTAGAACTCTTAAGTTTTTCTGAACATTTAGAAACCTGGTTCATATGCTGTTTCATCTGAGAGTCAATATTGAGTAGCAGGTTCCTACCTACTTCAGCAAACACCTGCTCATGGATCTTTTAAAAAATTGCATTGGTTCTACTCAAAGAATTTTTTCTTACTTAGTAATGTTCAGCAACCAAGTCATTGTCCAGCTGCTGTAGAAGTATTATAGCTGCTGTCACCTTCTCCTGACAGCAAAACATTGTGTTAAAATACCTTTTACTTGTACTGTAGTTCCATTGCTCATTTATGACAGATAACACATACATGATAAGCACAGTAAATAATAAGGGTGTCCTACAAATTGTCTTCTCCCTGTACATGTGAGGGAAGGGAAGTGGAGAGAATAAGATTTTTTTTTTTTTGCATTTTTAGGTACTAGGAAGAGTTAATTGGACTCAAGATTACCTTTCAATGAGAAAAAAATAGATTCCGATATTTTGTCTTTTTAAGATGAGTTCATGTCACCTCAAGTACTTATTTCCTGGCAGTAAATGTCTGCAGATTGGAATGTTGTGTAAAAAGAATGTAATTAAAGAACAAAGGATTTAAAATACCAGTAAAAGTTAGGTATTTTACGTGGAGTGAGACTGAGGGAAACAAAAAATCAGGGCTGTTGTTTCCACAGGCCATTTATTCAGCCGTAGTTGAAAATAATCTCTCATTAATTCTTGTGGCTACAATTAAAGCCCCATTTCACTGAGATTATTGTTTGACTAACTCCACAGGGAGAGGGGTCATTACTGCATCACTGCTTGGAACTGAATATGAATCACATTGTGGATAAAATGTAAATTCATGATAAAATTCCCTTGCAAATACCAAGTTGTGAGGCTTAAGGTTAGACAAATGCTGTCATTTGTGCAAAGGGATCTAACATTAAGTAGACTTTAAAATGTAACTAAATTAGGATCCTACCTCCGGATTAAATTTCCAAACTCTAATAATTACATAGGAATAATCAGCAGAAAGGCTGCAGTTAAGCAGGGATCATTGGTTACCACCTCAGTGGCTGTCAGAGCTGTTCCTGTCTCTGTGTGCCATCTACTCTGTCCTCTTCTGACACAGACAGAGAGGAACTTTGAAGGGAAACAAGACAGAGTTATGAAATAGCTGTAGCTGCTTTGGTGGGCAAAAATGTCCCAGCTAAATAGGACATTATTTCTACCTGGTATTGAAGGAGAAAACTGAATTTCATGTGCAATTTTCCCAGATAGGTGATGATCTACGTCAAGACATGTTGGTTCTGCAAATTATTCGAGTGATGGACAGCATTTGGCTCCAAGAGGGACTGGATATGCAAATGATCATTTATAGGTGTTTATCTACAGGGAAAGGACAAGGTCAGTCTTAAATTATAAAAGGAGCCTGTATTACATTATTCATATTTCATGTAAACAGTGGTATATAAAATTTCTTTATTCTGCCTCTCTAGAACTCACTGGATTTTGTAGCAACTTAGGCCAGAATTTTCTAAAAGCCTCAAGACTGTCAGCTTGCAAAACATTCTTAAATTCACATATCGAAAGGAGGGATTTGGAGAAAATTGGCCATAACTACTGAAGTTAGCCTTGCATAGGTGCTTAAATGAGCCTAGATGCATGTAGCTACAGAAAGTACCTGCAGACAAGTGATGGCAGCTTTGTGCTGTCGATTTTGAAATATTATTCTTGTGATTTATGTTGCTTAGGGCAGGCCTGACTCATCTGAAAGCTCTATTTCTCTCTTTTATGGTTGTTACAGCAGAGCTGTAGCAGGGATACCAATTGCTTGCTGTGGAAATCTGCTGACAGCAGTGAGCTGGCTTTATTTCCCTGACCAAATCTTCTACTGGGAATAATCCTAGCTCAAATAGAAGGTTGATGTATCCAGATTACCTGCTGTACAAAAGCTATTAAAATAGAAAAATTAAAAAAACCCCATTGCTTTCTGAGCCACAAAATGAGCATGAGAGAGGAGGAATGATCTAGAGGAAATAAGAGAAAAGTATAGATGAGTTCAGGCACAAGGCATGTGGTTGTGATGACCTGGAAAACACTCCTCCCTTCTTTGCAGGGATGGCAGTCAAAGCTTGAAAGCTTCTGCTTCAAAGGCAGATAATACAAGAATTCTATTTCTGGACATGACATTATATATAGACTCTTCTATACGCTAACGCTTAATTTGATGTTTGCCAAGAGAGATCCAGGGATCATCTGCAAATAATATTCTCTCCCTGACAGTTTCTTCCTTCCAGCATCACAGCAGCAAAAAACCCTCAGAGTTTTTCCACATGTCTTTCTTTATGAGTTTACATCAGTGTTAAGATAATTGATTTACAGTTAATAATTAAGGATAAAGGACAAGTGACATGCCTGTGGTCACACAGGACACGGGCTTAGGGAGGTTTGGGCACACAGGCTTTAAGGACTTACTCCATGGCTACCTTTCCCAAACAAAGAAAGATGGTCATTTCATGGTCATGCCAACACAGAAATCACTTTTCACTGAAATCCAGTGAAAACTGAATAAAGCTTTGGTAGAATGCCACTTTCCAGGCACGGTGAAGTAGAGGAGCCTGACCCCAGGTGAGATTCCTGGGGACAGTGCTCCCTGCAGTGCAGAGGAGCAGGCTGACATGCCATGGGGACAGCCCCAGGAGGCTGCAAAGCCAGGTCTCAGTGCCCAAAAAAAGGGATTGAGGGCAGGCAGGAGAGCCAGAGGATTCCAGGGCAGCCCAGCAAAGTGCTGGGCTTCTCTCTGCACTCCTGAGTCCCAGCCTGTGGACACACTGGGTCAGGCTGATTGCTGCACTACCCAGCACCCTTCCTCCAAGTGTCATCAGCATCACATGGTCCAGGTCATTTCTGCACCTTTCTAGACAATAAATACATACGAAACAACTTTATATATATTAGCAAATATCTGATCCTGCTTTAATTTTTTTAGTCTGGTACATATTCCACCCAGTTTGAACCTCACTAAACTGTTCACCTTGCTGGTGTTTTGAGGCAGTTTTATCCCCAATATTGTTATTGATGATTTTATTTCTCCCTCACAGAACTGCCCCTTTGCACTCAGTGCCCTTTGTTTCTAATTTCCAAAGAGCAAGAGTAAAACAATACTAATGTATATTTTCTGCTGCATTCATTTTTTTTTTAAGCTTTTAACTAAGTTTTGGGTTTTTTTTCTGCTTAGAACAATCAAACAACAGGCAATATGCGTTGATTGTCCTCCTGTGTTGTTAAAGTTGAGGATTTTTCATGCAGACTCTTTTCCATCTGATTAGGACTGGTGCAGATGGTGCCAGATGCTACCACACTAGCGAAGATCCACAGGGAGTCTGGACTGATAGGACCACTGAAAGAAAACACAATTAAAAAATGGTTTCACCATCACCATCCTCTGGAATCGAGTTACCAAGAGGTAACATCATAATGAAGCTTATTACACATTTCATGCTACGCCATGGGGGAACAAAAAGAACCAAATTACAATAGGCAGCAAAAATGAGTGGCTCAAACCCGAGACAAACAAGTCTCATGCAGAGAAACCAGGGAATCCACTTAAATGCCACTCTCTAGCTCAGGAAATATTGCTTTTTATTACATTTTCTATAAAAATGCATCCTAGAGATGTTTTGAAATTTAGTAGTAAAGTGAAGAGAAATTGAAATAGAAATTATCTTGAACTCAGAAAAAAATTATTTTTTAAGTCAGCTCTTCAAATTCTTTATTTATATATAACCATATAAAGTCTTGGCAGATTTCCTGTATTTGGGAATGACCAATTCCTAGTTTCAGAAATCTGTTTTATCAGAACCACCCAGTCAATGTTGAAATGCAGGAGATCATGCTTTTCATATCACAGGTTCTCATGGGATCCCACGTAAGGCATCTGATTTTATGAAACTAGATGTTCTGCATGAACCAAAGAATTGGAAATTTTACTTCCAGAAGCAAAGGTTTTCCAAGGAAATCTTTCTATCAATTCCTTGTTGTGAGAGAATGTTCTGAGGCACCTGAAAAAATTTTCAATTCTTGTGTTTCTGAGACAGTTTTTATAATCCTTTTCCTGTGCAAATGGCAAATTAGTGGCCAAAATTTTAAATTTAAAGAGTGCTTTGAGTATTTAGCACTCTGAAAATGAAATGCTTTTACAGAAGTTTGTTAGTAGATTTGTATCATAAATATGTTTAGTAAACTTCAGTAATTTTGTAATTATTTTTTAGGCATTTTCTCATCCACATTTTAACTGGGACCACTTGAATTCCTAATATATCATTTGCTTCTATTAAACAGGAACAATCTGTGTAGAATGGGGTTTTTTAACAAGTTTGTGTGTTTATAGTTTTATGGTAGAAGTGTAGACAACATTTCAATTAAAAATGGAGGTACTGCTAATTATTGATTGAAAACTTGATTTCTTACTACTGCTGCTGCTGTTTGTAAAAAATACCATTAAAGTGGAATATTCTAAAACCAATTCCTATCCAATATCTTGCAATTCTTTAAGTCTATAAAATGCAGTCAGTTCTGATTACATAGGGTATGCATAAAATTCCTGCTATGCATTCCCTTTGTGCTTGCCAGTGAGTGAAGTTCCCCCTATTTTTTTACTCCTTCATAATTTTTTACTCATACAGTACTGGATCTAAGGTGCTCAGAAAACTGGTGCAGAACAAACTTTAATATCCTCATTTTACAGTTGGGTGAACAAAATTGCAGAAAGTTGAAGTGATTTGTCCAAGGTCATCAAAGTGAGGAAGTGACACAGTCAGCCCTAAAATTCAGCCAACTCTTGAGCTGTGGCCCAAGTGTTGCCATTGCAGGGGCACTCTGCATCTCCAGGGAATTCCTGAAAGCCTAAAGGGTAATTTGCCTTGGCTAGTGTAGATTTTGTCCAAAAACATTAAGATTCAGGTTAGAATGGTTTGGGGTTCTGTATTACATTGTGATTTAGATTCATGGGACATGAGGTGAGTTCTGCTGAAAACAAAATCCATGCAGGCACAGAAGGGAGCAGTGGATGTAAAGCAACCTGCATCCTTTTTACAAAGAAAATGGTTAAATTTGTGCATTTTCAAATAATTCCCTATAATAATTCCAAATAATTCCCTATAGTCTTTTGCAATATACCTGCAGAAGACTGAACAGAAAATGCCAGCCTCCTGCCAAGAAGCTTTTTTTTCTTGAGCACCTTTCACCTTAAACTTTTCTGTAGACTTCCAGGTATCTTTGGCACACGAGGTGAAAACCTCAGGTGTAAAATTGTTCTTGTGCTATAACTTAGAAATATTTGAGTGCCATCCCTATACCTATTCCTACTCACACCTGTCTCATGAACCTCCTTTCAAAATTGCCTGGTAAAATTTTAACCTGTTAAAATTTTACCAACAAGCATAACATTTGTAAAATTATGTTGTGGTTTGGGTTTTTTTTTTTTTTAATTTTATTAGCATCACAAATACATCTGGATATTTCATGTAAGAGCTTTTGTTTTCCTCACTAGGCCATAAGAAATTTCTTTCATTCCTGTGCTGGCTGGTGTGTGGTCACCTTCATCCTGGGAGTCTGTGATCGACACAGTGACAACATAATGCTGACAAAAGCTGGACACATGTTCCACATCGACTTTGGAAGATTTTTGGGTCATGCACAGATGTTTGGAAGCATAAGAAGGTTGGTATCTATAGTTACACAGAGTAAACTTGAAAGCAGTGGTCTGAAATTTCACAGCCTTATCAACTCCCGTAAAAAAAATACAAATGGGATTTTGCTTTCCTTTTATTTTTCTTCCTGTATTTTCCAAAACATCATATTTTTGTTGTTTCTTAAAACTTCTAAAATGTGTAGGAATGACTGGAAAAGGATTGAAATTTGTTGGAGATCCTTTTTCAGTGTAAAAGAAAAATGTAAATCCTTGTTTGGTCAGGAATTTGAACAATGTAGTTCAGTAGTGACCAAAATAGAAGAATTCTGATGTCCATTGTTTTTTTTTTTTCCCAATAGAGGAGGGTTTCTAAAATGGGTCCAAATCCATGTATCTATCTAATAAAGGTTTCTAAATCCATATATCTATCTAACTGACAACTTTTTTCCCATATTCATAGAAGGAACCAAATTATCCAAATAGACATGGAGAATAATTAAATTACGACTCTGTGGGTAAATTTGCAAACTTTTTTATTATCTTTGAACTTCCACATCAAACCACACTGAGCTCAGGGGTTGTTTTGCAATTATCTGATTTCCTTTGTAGGTGTGATGTACCTATGTCATGCTAAGGGTAAATAGAACAGTGTGATCATGCCTCCAAATTCCTAAAATGAACATACTGTGAAGGAATGAACTGAAATGGAATAAGGATAAGGCCAGTATGTCCAAAACACAAAGGAGCTGTTATAGCAGAGTGAAAATGGATGAAAGATCCCTTTTAGTGACAACATGAGGAGTGTGTGTATGCCTTTCATCCATGTTTTCTAAAAATTTCCAGAACAAGTATTAGAACAAAGTTTGAGCTAATTTTCTTTTTTTTTTTTTTTTTTTAAATTAAGCTAGCCTTTGCCTCCTCTAGACTATCTCAGTGTGTTAGACAGACATAACAGCATGGGAGTATTGATATGAGGGAAGCTGATGAGGATAATAAGTACTTCTAAGTCAGGCACTCAGAAGATTTAGTTGCAGTGCTTAGAATTATCATCCATCATTCCAGATATGCACCCTTAATCCTCCTTATTTGCAGTGGAGAGAATAAAGCAGAGCAGAGTAATAAAAACAAACTCATGCATGCTCCCTGTCAAGTGCTGCATCCTTCTCTACAAAAAAACCACATTGGAACCTAGCAGGAATTTCCTTGAGTAGTAATTTTACATAAAAAATTACCTAGTTGAGTGAACAACAGGATGAAGTCAATATAAAAGGGGACACGACAACCAAATTTAAATGATGCAATAGCAATAATAAAAATAGATATTAATGTTACAGTTTTACAGCTCACATACAACGCCTTCTTATTGTCTGTGAAAATTTAAAATACAGTCACTTCCATGAACAAGCAGCCTCTTTTCCTGTTTCTCAATGCAGTGTGGTGCTTTTCAATTACAGAATAAAATCACTCCATTCATGGACTGCCCTCATGATTCCTTAGGAAAACTGAGTCTCCCACCTAAGAGCAGGTTGCAGACACCATGGGATAATCCTTGTTTTCCTCAAACCCACGTGCAACTGAGCAGATACAGTATTAATGTTTTAATGATACAGGATTAATGACCACTGCTCTTATTAGTAGGATGCACCTTCATGAAATGTCACATTTTATTTGGAACACAGGAACACAGGGATATCACATTTTTACAGGTCACAAATTTCAGGTTCTCTCAAAATTTGAAGCTCTCAGTGCCAGTTTTATCTACTTGTTCCCACAAGGCAACTCCTGAAACAGGTTTGGCCTCTGGTTTCTTTTATATTGTACTTTTATTTGAGTCCTTGTTAGATTTATATTTGAGGGTTTTGCACTCCCAGAATATCATACTCTAAAATAATACTGAAAAAACAGCAGCACAATTCTGCCAAACCTAGGAATTATTAGTGCTGACCCTTGGGGTGTTGTACAGTAGATATTCTACATACATTTCTGGGGTTCTATAGGAGCTTTAAAGAATTCAGAGCATCTGATGCAAATCCCTGTATTTGGGATTTACACACATCAAACAAACCTTTTTCCTGTGTGAGTGTAAAATGAAATCTCTGCAGATCAGTGAAGGGTGACAGACCTGAGGTGTATAAAACAATCACTCCTTACAGAGCTTTGCAAGCTGATTGCCACAGCTGCCCATTTCCCCTTCTCAGGGAGTGCTTTTTGCCATGACAAAAATCTGATTTTACCTGGGTTCCTGAGGACAGGTGCTCTGCAGCCTCCTGCCTGGGCTGCAGCCCTCCTGTCACACCCACAGAGAGCCTGTGGAAGCTGGCAGGAGTCATCCAGCCAGGCTCACTCCTGCACTCCTGAGTGTGTGAGATCTCAAAAAGGGGATTAGTAAGCCTTTCTAATTCCTGCCTTCATCTGTACATGATATCCAATAAATCTGCTCAGTTTTGCTTCCAAGTCAAGAATCGGTGCTTCCTGGTATGAGAGGGAAGAGGAATCGGGAACTTTCTTTCTATATGTGCCTTCACAGTGCAGCAAACACTTTAACTATTCCTAATAACTCATCTTTCCTTGGATCTAGAGCTAATATTTCAGAAGTGTTGAAGGGAGAATTATGATGCATCTAACCAATAGCATAATAACAGAGATTGGCAGAAGAACTATTCCCAAAGTCCCATAGGAAACTTTCCCACTGAACCACGAGATTTCATTATCTTCTCTTTCTATTTATTCTTTTTTTAATCACACTGAATGACACCTTTTGCTAGCAGTAATAAAATGTTCCTTTCATTCTCTAACCCAGCCCCCACTTTTGACCCTACATTCCCCCAAAACAGGCAAGTCAGCAGGTACAACTCAAACTGTACAAAGAAATATTTCTTGTTTAATTTCTTCATATAACTGCCTTATCCTTCATCCCTTGAGTGTCCCTGGTGATCCTGCCAGCCCCACTCACACGGGGGTAAATAAAGAGGTGCAATGTTAGCCAGGTATCAGCCTGGGCTGGGTCAGTCATGGAGTGCTCTGGAAGAAGGAGGCTGGCTCATGGTTACCTTTGGTTCCTTCCTTTCAGTCCTGACCAGCTCCTTGTGAGCATTCCTGCCTTGCTGAACTGAGCAGCAAGACACTGACTGAGACCCTGTGCTCACTGCACCCTCATTTTGCAGTCAGGGATGTGAGAGTGGGTGGCAACACAGGCAGTGGCCAGCTCAGGGCATCTGCAAATCCACCTTTGATAACATCAGTGAATATTCTTTTCTTTAAATGTCATTCATCCTGATTACCTCCAGCACTCCTGGCCTTTCCATTTCCCTGATCTGAATCACAGAGACCATCTTGTCTCTTTGCCAAACTAATCCTGGCTCTTGGCATGGTTTTCCCAGAATTTAAATCTGCTAAGCTGGTTTTCTTCTATGGAGTTAATTACTAGAGACAGCCTAACTATTCCTTTGGGAAATTCCAGTTATTAGGGAAGTTTCAAAAATATGGGAAAATCATGTTTCCCACACTTTCTTCCTAGGTTGGTGTTTTAGTGTACTGAGAAGTATTTCAGAACCTCTGACTATAAAGAAATGTAGAAGTGCCTCTTTTTATTTTGAAAGTAACACATTTCATTTTTAGTGTTAACAACCTAAAATATGTGTTAATGGCTCACTAGAAAGGTTGATTTAAAAAAATATATTCAGGTATTTCTTTCTAAAACAGAAATGTTGGCATATGAACATGGAAAAATAAGTTTTATCTGCATTTCTTGATTGTATTGTATCTACATTTGTTTTCTTTTTTCCTAAAAAAAGGAAAAATGGGGAAAAAGGAAAAATTTGAGAATAACACCTTTTTTCTTTTTACCCTTTTAAAACTTTATTTAGAGTACTCATATAGAGTTAAAAACTCGAAAGTAAAAACTTGAACGTATAATCACTTTTGTTTTTCTAAATTTGTGCCCAAAAACTTGTACCAACCTTGTTAGATGTTGAAAGATTTTAGTGGGTATTTTCAGGGTTAAGAATTCATTCTCTGTAGTTTATATTTATTGTTCTGACATGATGGGTCAGGGTTTATTGGTTTCTGTGAAATGACAACTCCTAATTCTTTGCCAGTATTCACTTTGGAGGTGAATATGCCACCCTCCAAAAACCTCTGCCTGAAACCCTGGGAAGATTTAATTTCATGACTTTAAAGCACCTTAGCAGCCCAAATGATCTTAACAAGATTATACAGATGTTTGAAGACTGCCAGCCACATAAAGAATGAAAGGGGAAAGTTGCACAAAAACCTGTAGGTGAAAAGCATCATCTCCAGGGGACAAGGGGCTTGAATTTATCAGGGATCCCTTTGGAGAGTCAGTGCCCCTGGCTGTCCCCAGTGAGCACAGGAGCAGCAGGACTGCAGGCAGTGTCACTGCACTGCTGCTGCCTTAGCCTGCCCTGGGGGCAGGGGCTCATTCTTGCTGGCCTCTGCTTCCTCTAATTACTGGGCCTGGATCATAGCTTGCCCTTTTGCATTGTTGTTTTTGGGGACTGGGGTAGGTTTTTGGGTGTGTTGGTTGGTTGGTGGGTTGGTTGGTTTTTTGGTTGGTTGGTTGGTGGGTTGGTTGGTTGATTGGTTGGTTGGTTGGTTGGTTGGTTGGTTGGTTGGTTGATTGGTTGGTTGGTTTTTTGGTTGGTTGGTTGGTGGTTGGTTGGTTGGTGGTGTTGGTTGGTTGGTTGTTGGTTGGTTGGTTGGTGGGTTGGTTGGTTGGTTGGTTGGTGGGTTGATTGGTTGGTGGGTTGGTTGGTTTTTTGGTTGGTTGGTTGGTGGGTTGGTTGGTTGGTGGTTGGTTGGTTGATTGGTTGATTGGTTGGTTGGTTTTTTGGTTGGTTGGTTGGTGGGTTGGTTGGTTGGTTGGTTGGTGGGTTGATTGGTTGGTGGGTTGGTTGGTTGGTTGGTGGGTTGCTTGGTTGGTTGGTTGGTTGGTGGTTGCTTGGTTGGTTGGTTGGTTGGTTGGTTGGTTGGTTGGTTGGGTTTTTTTTCCAGTAATAGCTTCTTGTGGAGCAAATTCAGCTGAAATGCTTTGAAATCAGAGTAAATTAAGTTCACTGCCCGCTTCATATCTTCAATATTTTTGGTTCTCCTTTTCCAAGTACTCAGGCAATTAAGGGAGGCATATATGTTTTTTCCATACAGTGTCTGTGTGGATTTGACTGTATCCAGTTCTGTCCATGCTAGACCCTTGCTCTTCTTGTTGAATTGAGTTTTCTGGAAACCAGTTCTTGTCTGCTGCAACTCTCAGAGTCCTTCTTGGCTTTTCCTTCACTCCAAGGGTGGCAAAAACTGCTGTCCTATCTTCACTTCCTTGAAAAAGTTACCAGGTATTCCTGCTAACAGTCATGCGAGCTGGAGAAGGTGTTTGATGCTTCCAGAGCCATCAGCAGAATTCCTTCTGCTTTGGGAGATTGGCTGCACATGAGGTATTTAATTGCCTTCCTGTCAAATTTCCCTCCTCTCTCTTCTTCCCTTCTTCTTGTTCTATTACCCACCCTGTGATGTTTTGTAGGATGTGGCTCTAGAGATGGGAAGTGTAACAATAAAACAGAAAGAAAAGGGGGAAAAGACACCATGGCCACTGTCCATTTTGATCGTGGTATTATTTGTGATCCTTTTCAGTTTATTGAGATGTGTATTTTCTCCTCCCTGCTCCCATCAGACACATTTTATTGTATCAGCCCTTTCTCTGACAGCTTTCTGTACACTCTTTTTTATGTTCATGGGAGCTGTTCTCACACGCACTCAAACATGCATTTATATTCAGGGGAAGCTGTTCTCATACACAGTCAAGTATACATCAAGCATTTTTAAATTAATCTCTGTTTCTTGGTCTTCATTTTTTTCTTTTTTTTTATTTCTTTTGCTTGTTCTGCACACTACGCCTGTGTCCTTCATCCTTAACTGGAAAGCATACTGATATATTTAATTCATGTAGGATTTCATCCCCTGCCCCGAGGAAATTCTTTGCAATTCAATTTCTTCATCACTGGTTTGTTTCTCTATTTTGCCTGGTGATATACAAATGCCCTGAAACCATCTATTACTGTGTTTTCAAAATATCCATCTTATACAGAAAAGGCCCGTTAGCTGAATATTCCATGGGCAGGGCATATGACCCTACTTGTTCTGTTTCTTTTAAGGCACCTTTTAGGTCTCAGCTTTAAAATCTTTTTCACTGCTGAGGGCCACAAAAAGCAATTGTCCAACAATCTCTGTTAACAAGAGGAATTGCTCCAGTCTCCTTATGAATTAACTCTTAAGTGGTTCATCAATAGGGTTAGTAAAATCTCTAACAAACACAGAAAATGTGATAGTCTTTGAAAATGGTTTGAGGTGTGGGGAATGCTGCACTGAGCACTGTCAGATATTGAAGGTGAAGTGGAGGAAGGATTGAAGCCCACCTGGATGCTGTTTTGCAGTCTGGTTGCAGGTGACTGAGTGCAGGCTGCTTTATCTGTGTCTGTCAGAATGGGGGAGCCCAGCCCAGCCCCAGAGGGCCTTAGCTGCACACGGGGCTGCCTCCTGAGCAGCCAGTGTCTGAAACCACTCCAGACAAGTGTGCTCCTGAAGCAGAGCAGAGCTCCTGTCAGGGACCATCTTTATAGGAGTCTTCCAAAGTTCGCCATTAGTTAACTGCAGGGAATGGTTGGAATTCTGTGGCACAAGTGAATAAATTCTCTGCTCAGGCTGCAGCAGAACTGGACATCACAGTAGAGACTGGGCACTGCAGCCAGAGGGAAATCCAGCCAGAGGGAAACCCAGTGACGGGGAAACCCAGTGACAGGGAAATCCAGCCACAGGGAAACCCAGTGACAGGGAAATCCAGCCAGAGGTGCCTCCAGGTATTCCTGTGATCCCATCATGGGTTTTGCCAAGTGCCTTGCTCCATGGCAGGTTCCAGGGGGGTCCCTGTGACAGCAAACTGCAAAAACTGTGTCTGTCCATGGGACAGGGACTGTGACTAAGATCAGCTGTCAGCAGCTCTGTCACCTGTACTGTCAGCAGCTGTGTCACGTGTGCTGTCAGCAATGTCACCTGGACTGTCAGCAATGTCACCTGGACTGTCAGCAGCTCTGTCACCTGTACAGTTAGCAATGTCACCTGTGCAGTCAGCAATGTCACCTCTACTCTCAGCAATGTCACCTGTACAGTCAGCAATGTCACCTGTGCTGTCAGCAGCAATGTCACCTGTGCAGTCAGCAATGTCACCTGTACTGCCAGCAATGTCACCTGTACTCTCAGCAATTTCACCTGTACAGTCAGCAATGTCACCTGTACAGTCAGCAATGTCACCTCTACTCTCAGCAATGTCACCTGTGCTCTCAGCAATGTCACCTGTACAGTCAGCAGCAATGTCACCTGTGCTCTCAGCAATGTCACCTGTGCTGTCAGCACAGCAGGACCAGGTGTGCCCAACCTCCATGTCTTTCCTTTCTGTAATTCTCCCGCTCCAGAGGCTCCCCTGGCCCCCAGGAAGGGGATTCCCGTGCAGCCCCATCCCCTTGCACTTTGTGCAGGCAGAGGGGCACTGATGCCCCGCTGCCCTGACTCAGTTTACAGGGGAAACTCGATGAGAGCAGAATGAGGAATCAGAGCCCTTAGCTTAGGCCAGCATTCCAGCTTGTTTTCCACTATATCCATTAAACATGATTAAATCTCCACACTACCAATTCTGTTACTGACAGGAAGTAATAAATCTTTCAGGATAGAGCAGTCAATGTGTGCAATGATTCTTTTATGGCTGATCAAAATTGTGGGTATTCGACACAGTGATTTGACTGAAGAGCTAATATTGAGGCTGTGATAGTAAAAAATAATATTAGCAAACTTGATATACATAAAAGAAGAATTAACTTAATGAATAAATAAGGCAGTAAGAGTTTAAGAACTATCTACCTAAGGAATTCAGGGAATTCTTTCTAGTTTAATGTTTCTGTCTCTAAGGGTAGAAATAAAATTAAAATACTCTAAAAAATACTGAGGGTAAAATTGTAATCAGAAATGAGACTTCAGATTTGTAGTTTGAAACCTTTTCTTGCAGTAGCTATCTCAAACAGCAGCAGAAATGGCGCAATGTAGAGTTACAACCATGTGACCTGGTATAGGCCTGGTCATTTAGTTTAAGAATGGAGGTAATAAAATACTGGATGCAAGTTTTAATGTCCAGGACATTTAGTTTACGTCAGCCAAGAATGCTCAGGGCATTCAGAAATCTTTCTGTGTTGTGGGAATGAGGTCAGTACTAAATTCAGAGCAGTTTACCCAAGGCTGTGTCCAGCTAAATCTTAAAACCTCCCAGGGTAATCTTCCAAGGCAACCTGTTTCAATATTTACTTTTCCTCATAGCGAGAGGTTTTTGGCTTGTTTGGTTTTTTTCTCATGGCAAGTCAGAACTTCAGCTGGTTCAGTTTTCTCTCTTATTCTTGTCTGGATCCATCTGGTTTAGAGCCTCCTGTAGATCCCAGAAAATCCCCCTTTGCCTCCTGAAGAGCTTTCCTCTCCTGGGTGAACAAGCCCACGTTCTCAGCCCCTCCTCACAGTGCCACCATGGTGACTCACTCCAGTTTACTGACATCTTCCAATTTTTGCCCGGGTGTGAACTAATAATTACTAATAATGCACATCTTTATATGTGGCATCTTTCAGTATTTTCATTAGTAACCAGTAGGATAGGATAGAGAATGTGTTTGTTCGTTTTTTGTTGGAGGGCTTTTGTACAAGGTTTCGGTGAAAGTTTGGATTAGCTGGTTTTTAGGAAGGGATTTGAGAGTTTTACCACAGCCAAATATGAGTTGATGATAAGATATTGGATAGAAAAGCTTGAAATTTGAAGTAATCCTGTTGTTTCACTTTGCACTGAGAAAACTTCTCCAGGAATATTTTTAACATTTTACTTTTAGAAAGATGGAGATAAGGAGTCCAGACAAAAGCAATTAAAGTCATCGGACATCTGAAATACAAGACTTGTGAGAGAAGGTGGAAGCAGTTGTCTACTGAAGATTGAGGAAAGACACAATAATAGTCTGCAAATACTTTAGAGGCTGCTGTAAGGAAGATGGGATCTTCATGTTCCCTTAGGAAAGAGAAAGAATTAATGAGATGAAAGCACAGCGAGAGTTAGATTAGGCATTAGGGAAAGGAATGTTGTGAGGGGACATCCTAAAACAGAAATTTGATAGGAAGGTTGGAGAATGCTATCATAAAAATCTTTGAGAATAGGCTAAATAAGAATCCCAGAAGTAAGTTTATGATCTTGTTCTGATAAGAAGAAAAATGGAGTATGTCTTGTAGCTCAGGCATATTTTTTTTTGTTTGCTGGTGATGGATTGTGTTGTGTGGCTGTTCCCTGTGTCATTATTCAATATATAAAAGGAGTGCCATTGGTTTTGGGGTTTTACTGTGCCTACAAATGTCTGTGATTACTGTGATTAAATATTTTCACTTGGCTTTAGAGAAATAAGCACTCATGTTCATTTATTTTGTGCTCTCCAATAAGGTTTTGGCTTTTGCTGCAAAGGATGTCAGCAGTCAAGCATGCCCTAAAAGCTTTTCTTATTTTATTGGATACATCTAAATTCTACACAGTCATGCTGGATATTATCAGTCACTCTTGACTCAGCCAAAATTATTTTAAAGCAGTCAGGGAATATATGGGGGGGGTTCTGCTGAGCAGCTGATTTTTAAATTGCAAAGAGTTCTGTGTGGTTTCTCACACACTCTCCATGTGAAAACTTGGATTACAACAGATCTGATGTCATTGTCGTAACGTGTGTGACTTGGACTTTTCCATAAGTGCACTATTGGGAAGCTTAGATTGGATCAGAGCAAAGGTCATTTGCTGTTGGTTATCTCAAAGGCTTTTCCTGATTCATATGAAAAGAACTCCCTGTATCATTCCTAAATGTTCTGTACTGGGAGATCCAGAGTAGGAAAAACTAAAACTATTGTGGACCTTACAAGCTTTAATAATCAGTTTACATGTAGTGTTTCCTAACAAATCCTGATGCTCTTACTGGTTTTCTTGGAATGCAGCATAATTCTAGCCCACAGTGAAGTCCCAGTAGATGTTCCCATCACCCCAGACCGAGTTTATTTTTGTGGGATGATCTCTTCATTTCCTTGAGGTTTCCTTTCTTTTTTTTTTTCTCTTTCTCATGATTTATCATCCAAACATTTGTAATCTCCAGAGGAACTGCAAAACACACTCCCATGAAAATCTTAAATCTCTAAAAGGAAAAAAAAAAAAAAGTAAAAGGAGAATAAATCCCCCATAAAGTAGCCTTGTTTCTCACTGAATGGCTTGAATAAACTCTTTTGTCACAGCATAGTAAAGTATTAGACTTTAAAGTCCAGGACTGCAATCAGACTCTGTCATAAACAGGAGTATTGCCTTTTTGACTGATTTCTACCATAAAACCAAAGGATTCATTCATCTCATCTAGGGCTTTAGTGGGGGAAAAGAAAAAAGGAAAGAAAAGAGCAGGCAAGATGTGGTAAGGCAACTGTAATGATTTTTGGGGGATTATTTGCTGTACATCTTTGGTCAGTCTCAAGCCCTACTAGTTCTCTCAGTGAAGCTTCTCTTTTCTAAAAGCAATGGTACCAGACACTGTAATTACACACAGAGGTCATTCAACAATGCTTCGATTCCATGTTTCTTTAACCCACCATAAATAAGGAAAAAAAAAAGGCTTTTGGCCTACAGAGATATGGTAAAAGGCTTTTATTTAAAAGTGCCTCATCATACCAATTTTTTTAAACTGCTGCCAGGTATTTCTACAGTTGGATGGAGGCAGCAAGTTGTATCCACACAGATTTCAGGCCAGGGAGCCTTGGCTCTTCCACAGTCACTGGTCATCAAACATCCCATGCATATAAAGCACTATAAGCCTCAGCTGTGATCCTGGGGGTGTTTTGGGGTAAGGAGTATTTAGTGTTTGGAACTGAGTTCAGGTGAGCAGGCTGTGTGATGGAGAGAGGTCCAGGTGAAAGCCTTTGGATGCACTGCTCACCTGGGAACAAATGCCACAGTAGGATGTGATCTGGGCAGTGTGCCCCAGGACAGGCAGATTAAAGCACATCGAAATGGTTGAATACAGAAATCCAGCCTGTGCCCAGCGTGGGGCTCATTTCCACGGGTGTGGCACATGCAGACAGGGCAGGCATTGCTGCTCTCCTGGGGGCTCCACCATCCCCTGAGTGCTGATGTAAATGTTCCCATCGTGGTGGACATGACTGGACTGGGCTGTTTGTAATTTTGCTGGAGAATTTTCCCTTCTAGTTTGTTATTATCTAAAAGAGTTTGTGAAAGCAGCAAGAAACGTTTAACATCTATGCACAGACTGTCAATTGGTTTTTCAGGGTCCTTTATGTTTTCTTCAGTAAGTGTCTCTTCCCAATGAAACCTCATTTTATGTTGCTGTTGTGAGAAATGTGTGTGTTGTTCCTGCCAGCGAGTCTTGTTTCTCTTTTTCTATGTTGGCTTTATGTGAGTTGGAGGTTTTTAATCAATTTTTTTTTAAATTTACATTGCAAAGTGTTCCCTTTGTGAACACACAGCTTATTTACTGGAGGTTCATCATCCAGGGTTTACCTTGTGGGAGAGGCTCTGATAGCAGAAGACCTTAAACAGAACTGGAGAAATCAAATTCCTACATCATATTTTGCATGTTGACAAGGGAGGACTGGCCTAACGCCCTAGAACATATTCACAAAAGATACTGAGAAATTTCAGAACCTTGTAAAACTGCTTTCAGTCATTCCCCAAGTAAAATTAATCTATAAATAATGTAAATAATAGAATATCAGTTGTGTGTTCACACAGATCCTTTAGCAACAACAATAAGAGCAATGACTAATGTTGCAGTCATTACATTATGGGGAAGTTGGCCCACAGCCCAACCCAGCAATGTTAAACACCATATTTCTTCCAGTAAAGTAATTTCTGATTGCAGGATCTGTTTTCAGCTCAAGTAGCTCAATGTGGGAGACTTGGACTAGCTCAGACAGGGCTGTGTTTTCACGGTGTAATTGTGCCTCTTGATGCAGTTGGACATCAGAAATCAAATATGAATTTTGAACAAAATGCATCACATTTATAGGAGTAGTTTTTGACTCGGAATATTTTATCCCAAGAACAAATTTGGGTTTAGACATTCTTGAGATGTTAAAATGCTTTCAAATCAGGATTTAGGTTGGCCTGTCCACATATACATATACATCTACATGATAATTTTTTTCTCTCTCTGTTGCCTGTGGGCTTCAACAAATTGAATTTCATTATTCTAATTGTATCAATTTGATTAACACTTAATGTCTATTTTAAATACCACTGATAAAAAATAAAATAAAAGATGAATCAATGAGTGAAAGAAAGTTCTGGGAAAGCCTGAACTCTCAGAAATCTGTAATAGACACAGGTTTATAGTCCTTTGAGATCTACAGCACAAAACTACACAACAACTGTGTAACAGGCACACTTTAATATAACCCTCCCAATGTGCACTCACATCACACAGAAAAATGTGGAGGAAAAGAATTTTTATTGTGCACCTTCATCATGCCTAGTGCTACTTTGCTGAATTGAATAATGTATATTTTTTACAAACCACCCTAGTGGCCTGGACTGCTTGGAGGTGAAAAACAGCCAAGGGAGATGTGGATCCAAAGTTGGCTGCCATGGAAGGGTTCCCAAACATGAAAGTGGGAAGGCCACCTTAGCATTTGTTGTGCCTTAAACTTCCAGCTGTAGCCTGTAATCTTGTGACAACCTGGTTTTGTTCTTTCTGCAGCAATGTGAGGCAGGCACTTTTATGGGAAGAGGAGGAAAACTCCCAGGAAAACTCATCTGTCTCATTTATGAATGCATCAGGAAACAATGGGTTGACTCAGCCCATGTTTGAGGTTTTAGCAAGAAATAGACATCCTGAAATTTATTTCTGCATTTGAACTTACCAAGAACCCTGAGTGTATTTAAATTTATTTTGAATTAAGGGTTAACACACTGTATATTGCCTTGGAATAGAGCCCTCTACTCTGTTTGCATGGTTCTGTGTACACAGTTGTGATGAGTAAATCACTGCAGCAGGTTTTTCTGTGTGAGGATGCAGTTTATCAGGCCTTGCTGAGGTTATTGAATTATAGGATTGTTGGGAGAAGCCTGGTTAATCTGTTTTCTTCTGCAATACCATGCTGTAGCCACAAACTATGCTGGTGATAAGAAAGCCATGTTGTCAGATTCTGCACCTTATTTACACAAGGGTGAACACAGAGTAACTGCAGAGAAAACAAGACAATGTATTGATATTCTGTTTTAACTTGAGTCAGAAACACCTCTTGAGAATGGTGTATATTTAATGATAGCATCATACCTGGGGTTTCCTTGGATTGTGGAGGTGTAGGACTTTTTCTTAAATTCCCTTCTTGCCTGGTAGGGAGTTGATATTTATAACCCACCCTCTTTGAGAACAACTTTTAAATATTTCAATACCAAGAGAGAACTTGTTTCCAGATTCACTTTCAGGATGGAGTCAAGAAATTAAAGCAGTGAGGGTTTAAAAAGAAGAGCCAAGAAGGACTAGAAGGAAACCTCGTTCAGTTGTTGGATTTCTCACTCAGAAACCCTTTCTGTCACACCTGTCTCTGTCCCAGTTAGACAGTAACACCAGACAGAGCAATAGACATTTCCACACTGAGAAAGGGAGAGATGGAATAATGAGGAAAGTAATACTGAAAAACACAAATGTGAATAATGAGTTACAAATATTGTCTTGCATGTTTAGCTGGTTTTGGTGAAATTTCTCAGGTGACTGTTCTCTTTTCCAGGGACCGGGCTCCCTTCATCTTCACATCAGAGATGGAATATTTCATAACAGAGGGTGGCAAAAACCCACAGCGTTTTCAGGAGTTTGTGGAGCTTTGTTGTCGAGCTTATAATACAGTCAGGAAACACAGCCAGCTCCTCCTGAACCTGCTAGAGATGGTAAGATGGTCGAGGATGAAACCAAAAAAATCACTTTCCCCTGGGGTTCTCTTCCCTTTTTCCACCTCTCTGCTGCCTCCAGTAGCACCATGGCTGGAAGGGGTATCAGTGCACAGCTGATAATGTTGGTGCTGCACCTCCTGTGCAAGGAAGCTGTCCACTTTAACACCAATTTCTAAGAAAAAGAAAGCTAAGCTGCTTGGTGTTTCTTCCATTTTAGAATGCATTATTTTTTGCAAAATAGCAAAAAAACTGCAAAGGAAGCTGTGTAAAAGTTTTGCAGTCAGGAATTTCACTCAGCCCTTTTTCTAGGCCTTGATTTACCATTCCTGTTCATGGTGACAAGACAAAGTAAGCTAAATATTTCACAGGGTGGGTGATCTGGCAGTACCCAGCACACTGCACTACAGTGGTGTCTTTAGAATGGAGGGGTTGCACATTTCCACAATCCCTTCTCAAGAGGGCAAACACAGGAAAGAAAGAACAGCGCCCATATTGACACAGGTTTTAAAATTATTTTGTATAGATTTTTAAGGCCTCTTGGAATTTTTATCTTTAAGTATTCCTACTGAATCGTGTGCTGTGGCAAATTCCATATCTGACTTATTCCTTTAGTTACTTGTGTAGGAAAGGTTAATGATTTTCCCGTTCATGAGTACAATGAGAATGTTACATTAACTAATATTTGCTAAGATGCTTGGCTAAGATATCAATCCAGAATTTGTATGCAGGGCCCCACCACCTCAGGGAGTGGTCTGTGTATGAAAATGTCTACATGGCCTTATAAACAGAGCTGCTGAGATGGGGATACAGCCAAAAAGTTGCTCTGTAAACACTTCTTTATTGTCTCCAGCTTGTGCAGTAGGGGAGGGCCAGAGAAACTGAAGGAATCTCTCCCCTCGCCTCCTCCATGCTGTCCATGGGCTCTCCTGCAGTGGTGCAGGGAGAGATTCCCCACGAGGGAGCAGGAAGGATCGCTCCAGATCTCTTGGACTTGCTGCTGAGCAGCCACAAAGGCACAGCAAAGCTGCATTCCCATCACAAAGCACAATCTTCCTCTGAAGCAGTGCAGAGGGAGGTTGCAGGAGATCCTGGCCAAGTTAAAGAGCCTCTAGGAAGCTCAGCACCAGCTTGTGTCTCTTCCACAGCAGCAATCTCTGCATTTCTGAACAGCTTGCCTAAAACTGCCTGGTGCAAATAAAGCCCCATCTCTTTGTCCCCAGTGCTGTCCCCTCTTTCTGCAAGCAGCAGAGATAATCATGTCAGATTACCCTGGGATAATAGAGAGCATGTTAGGAAAATGCTCCCAGCAGGAGCTCTGAAATAATCATCTCTGCCTGGCCACAGCTCAGTTTGTCTGTATTCAGGACAGGCTGCAGCCTTTGTTTCTGCTGATCTTGTAGCAGAGGTAATAGAGCTGAGCTAAAAGCCAACATCCAGATATGTCTTAATATTTGTCAGTGGGCTGCAGCTCAGTCAGTTGTGTTGCACTCCATAATTGAAAAATAACTGGCAGCACATTCACACGCCATCGAGGAGCTCTTCACAGCAAAAGGAACAAACAAACCAGTTTGGGAGCACCTTGATTTTACCAATAATGCCTGGAAAGGTGAGTCTGTTTCTGCACTTGAAACGGGGTGCTGGTCAGAAACTGTAAATATCAAAATGTTTCAGTTCCATGGAAAAAAAATAAACAGACTATGGAGTTCCATGTTGAATTAATTTCAATACAGAATTTCAGATGTTATCATGGAGGGATAAGATTAATTAATCACTGCTTATTTGTATCAGTGAAAGTCTAAGATTCCTCTCACTGTTTGGAAACCTCCATCATTAATTTTTAATTCCACTCCCACATTCTGTTTTCTCAGATGCTATTTGTGAAACATAGTTCCAAAAAACTTTTAAAATAAGACTGTTCCTAAAAAATAGAGAACTTTGTAGTATATTACACTGAATACACAGAATATTCACAGAATAATACACTGTACCCTGGGTGACCAGTGACAATTAGTGGTTTCTAGCAAACATGATTATGAACAAATTGAGGGATTTTTGGCCCAGTTTGGGAATTTATGTTATTTCTTGGTGGTGGACAGCATGTTTCTGAAGCTGCTACTGGGAATAAGAAATAATCCATGAAGTTTCCATCACTTTCAAGAGCAGAAACATCTGTGGGAGACCCAAGAGTCTGCGGGCAGAGTTCAGCTATGTAAATGCCTGTAGCTCATCAGCTTTACTCTCATTAAAGATTTGATGTGAACTCTCATAAAGAGGGTGATTGCAGGACACAAACACCTTCTGACTACTTTAAAGAAATGTAAACTCCATTACTGTAATAAAGATTTTTTCATACAAAAAGTTATTAAAATGGACTTTTTCACTCCCTTTTCTGGTGAAGGGCAAGGAGCTCAATTTGCCTATGCAACAACCCCTTTTTTTTTTTTTTCTTTTCTTTTTTAATCCAAAGGGGGCAGGAGTTGTTATCATCTTTTATAAATGGGTTGAAGGTATATTGACAAATAGCACTGTGTGTCCTTCAGTGCTGAATATTGTTATTGTCCCTGCTGTCAACCCACTTTAATTCACCTCGTTGAGCTTTCTGCCTCTCTGTTCCTTGCCAGTCAGAACTCTGTGAGGACAGCAATCTAACTGTCCACTGGTGGCTCGGAATGGGGCTGAGGAAGATTTTCCTCATAGTGCCAAAAAGAAAATGTACAAGTGTTGAGAATGTTTGAAGGAGTAACCTTAAAATAAAATCAGTGTTTCCTTTTTTTCTTTGCTGTTACTTGAAAAACTCAGTGGGTCTTTCTGTCTGAGCTAGACATAAATATCAATGAAGAATACACAGCAGCGACTACAAATTCAGATACATTTCCATCTGAGCAATCTGAAGGAGTGGTGTTTTTCTGCATTACACACACAAAAAAACCCGCATCACTCCCAACTTGCTGAGATTGCTGAGAAAAATCAGTAGGTTTGGGAGCAGATTTTATTGTTGTTGTTGACATTTGAAAATGCCTGGAGAGAGATGTATGGGCAATTGGACACTCTGAGCTGTCTAATCTCCTCAAGCTTTTACTTTGCAAATGGAATATTGGCATTACTTGGGTTTGGAATCCAATCTGGCTGGCTCACTAGAACAGTTGTGTCCCTCATGGGACAGAGGGCAGCTCTCCCTGCCCTGCCCAGGGCTCCTGCCATGAACCAATGACTGGAGAAGCTCCTCTGCCCCTCTGCCTGTACAGGGAGTGTCTGTGAGCAGGAGGTACAAACCAGAGGGTGACGTTGCTCTGAATTGAATCAGGGCTAAGACAGCACTGTGAGCATAACAGAAACGTGGTTACTGCTGTTCAGGTGGCTGAATTTGGTCACCTTCCCTTCATCACCATTAGAAGGAGCTGAAGGAAGCTTAGCAGTGCACACCTTGAGGTTATGGTACCCAAAGAGAAAATCAATAACTGCAATGGCTTGTTGGCTCTGACCCATGCCTCTCTCAGGTGCCTCAGAGTGCAGGTTTACAATGCAATACATCCAATATATCCACTTTATTATTCCAGGCACTGCTCTAGCATCAGAACCACTTTTCAGATCAGCAAACTGTTTTACAAGATGTTTTGGTGTAAAACCATTCTTCTTTCACTTAGGCCCATTCCATTTCAATTCCTTTTCAATAGAACAGTGGACTAATGATCCAATATTGCTTTGCATTTAGATGCTGCATGCAGGACTGCCTGAGCTAAACAGCATCCAGGATCTGAAATATGTGTATGACAACCTGCGTCCTCAGGACTCTGATCTCCAGGCTACAAGCTACTTTACAAGGTAAAACCAGGAGAGAATCTAGAAACCTTGCCTTCTTCAGGCATGAAGCAATTTTTTTCTTATGTTAAGAAGCTTAATCAGGGAAATTACATGAAAGGATAATTTGTCTTTACATGTTTACTTTTAAAAGTCATTCCTTATGCATGTTATAACCAATTTCTTCAAATTTTGGAAGAAACAGTTGTGCACTTGTGATACACCTGTAACAAGTCACTTACTCTGTGCCTGGAGATTTCTTAGGCTTTCGTGGTGAAACCATCCCGATTTGTATCTAGTGTTTTCTCTCTTTTTAAATGTAGCAGCTACGTGCAAACAGACTTGGAGTGCTTAAAGATGTTCGACCTGATAATAGTCTGAGTGAGAGCCTTCAGTTTCTGCATTTTACTCCTTTTTCTCTTCCTCTTTTGACCTTCTGTGGTTGCCTAAGAGAAGCTACTTTCCCTCTGCCAGCCATAGTTTCTGCATCTGCAAAACAGTGCTGGTCCCTGCTTTTAAACAATTAACAGATCAATCACAGAGAAGCCTTGTGTGTGACTATAGGTACATTTAAAGCTTCATTTGTGTTAGGATAATGAAACCTTTCACCTGTTCATGGTAATTGCTGGGGATTAATGAGGAGGAGCTGCAGCTGATGTTCATAAAGTCAGTCCAAGACACTCAGTCCTGATCTTTCAGGTCAGGCCCCTGCACCCCTCATAACTCCAGCTGTTGGTTTGATGATGCTGTAGAATGAGTGGAGACTTATCTGGAACTGGAAACCCACTTGGCAATTCTAGGCACAGCCTGAGACAGAATCTCCCTGCCAGAGCAGCACCATCCTCCCCAGGGCTGGGAATTCCTGCTCCCTGGGCACCCTCTGCACATGCAAAGCAACCCAGATTCTTCTGACCTTAGGAAAGTGCTGGGAAATTAAAATCGTTTTGTTTATATGTCTCCTTTCCATGTACTAGAATCTGCTACAATCTGAAAAAAATGAGGCAGATATTTTGGAGAAGGCTGGGACAGAGACCCAGAGACTTTAAGGGACTTTCTTAGGAAAAGAAGAGAAGAACATGTCAAACAAAACTATTGTTCCATGACTTTACCTACAGCACAGCACTGAGTTCCTTTTCCTGTAACACTTGGGTTTTTTCATATGCTTTCACTCCTGCCCCTTAGCAAGATTGTTATATTTTAAAATTTAATTACAGCTTCACATTTACCATCAACTCCTACCTTATCCTTTCCTTTAAAAATTCATATATTCCCAAATTACAGACTTATATTTCCACTTCAAATAGGAAACATAAAGTTTCTCATTAAACTGCCTAAGTCTTGATTCTATCAAATAGTTCAGGTGGATGTGTCTGTCTGTCATGGGTAAGATACCCAGTTTGTTTAGTTAGTGAGAATAGGCTGGGATATACAAAACAAGCAGGGAAATCTGAGTCTTCAGAGTGAAAATTGCATCAGTGTCATGCCAGGCTCAGAGCTGGAAGGGATCAGCTTCCAGCTGGCTCAGAGCTGGCATCACTGCAGCCTTGCTTAGCTGGAAGAGGAAGATGTGGTTCAGGGCAGAGCTGGATCTCCACACTCTTTCTTTTCAGTGTTAGGGAGTTCAGAGTGGAAATTCACCTGCAGCCTTCCTCAGCCAAAGCATGAGAAATAAGCCCAACACTGTTTTGGAAGAGCTGTGTGTTTGTTGCCTGGCAGAGGTTTGTGCTAGGCTTAGGAAATCCTGCTCAGCTCACAGGGACCACAGGTAGGACTCAGAGGACAGCACATCCTTCTTCCCCTTAGATTTCTTCTTAGGGATGGTGTTAAGGAAATGAAGGAAATTCCACTCAATTCCTGCACTCAATTCCAACAAAATAGCTGTGCTGTGGGCTCTGTTCTTATTTGAAACTTCATTTTCTCCTAAAATGCATTCTGTGAATTCCAGAGCTATGGTTCCAATTGCTTTCAAAAAGCTGAAGCTTTGTTATTGTCCATCATTGCACCATGTAAAAAAGACAGATATTGCTAGAGTGCATATTTTATTCATTAATATTCTCAGGATATGTTTGTATTATATGTGCTCATTTGCAAGAAGAAAATCTCCTTACATTAGTTCATGAATTTCCAGGGATCTCATTTCTCTTGGAGCTTCTTTCCTCCTTTATTCTAATTTCTATTCATTTGAACATTATGCGTGGTAATTCAAAAAAATGTATTAACATTTCAACATGCCTGAACATGGAGATAATATCAGGCCTCAAGTCTAGAAGGATTTTTACCTCTGGAAATTTTATCCCAAAATAAAGACTTTGGGGTGGCCTGATACCTGGATCCATGCAGAGACTGTTCATCTGTAAAAACCCTTTCCAACCTGGCTTTAGGAATGTAAATATATTGATATTTTTGTGAGCTTTGTGTTACCTACATCATCCTTTCTCCTTATCTCCTTGTTGTACAAAATATTGATATGAGAAAAAATCCAGTTACATGCTTTTCATGATCAATTTCTGGCTTATTCCTGTATCTATTTTTCAAGCTGCCCTTAGAAAGACAAGGAAATTGGGTGTTCTTATTGTTAGCACAACTTCTAGTAGTTCTCAAATCCCTCTCAATTTGTAGCTCCTTTTTCTCTGTAATTGTTTCCAAAAACACTTCATTGTTTTTTGAAAGTTCTTTTCTAGGACAAGGAGTGTGGTCATAGGAACGTTAAAAGCTGCCAACAGAAAGTTGTTTCTTGTTCTAAGTACAAGGTAGTTATTGTAATTTTTCAGATCCAATCACATAATGTGTCTGCTGAAAATCCCAATCTTCTGCTAGTGGAAATAGGAGAACTGTATTCCTCTGTATTTCTGTAGAAATGGGTTGCTTTCAGCCATTTTCTGGGTTTGGTTTAGCAATAACACTGACATTGGCCCCAGTGTTGTTTGAAAACAACTCGAAGTGATGGATGATGTCACACGTGCTCCTGGCACAGCGATGTTAATTTGTTCTTGGCTGTCACCTCTGGCCAGCAGAGCAATCGTGCCGGGGTCTGGGCTGTAATGCACTGACCCCTTCCAGCTCGTTAAACAGTCTGTGTTTTACTAAACTCCTTTGGTCTCCTTCTTGATTTAAGTCCTGTGCAGCAGCTGTGGTGTCATTTGTGTGCAGTGCTTCTCACTCGGGGTCAGTTCCCTGCTCTGAGCTGATGAGCAGCAGCGTTCAGCAGCTCCCAGCCCTCTGGCAGGTCACACCCTCAAATGTGGATCAACAATGCACCAATTGAGAGTTAAACAAGAGTTTCTGTGTCTCCTTGTCAGCCTGTTCACCTACTGCCAAGTGAAACATCGTTGTCTCTCCAGCATCTGCCCTGAACTCAGTTTGATCCTTGAAACTCAATTTGATCCTTACCCCTCCCTGCTTTCCTCTTCCCCTGACAGCACAGCTTTATCAGAAACTGGAAACCCATCTTACCTCTGGATATAAATTTTCTCTATGGTTTTTTGCTGATGTCTTCAAATGTCAGCATGGTGTGGCAGGCTGCCTGACATTTTTAGTGTGCCTGCACAGGGATGTATATTTAAAATTGGTTTTAAGAGAATGAAGTTAGCCTAATGCAATGAATGGAGTTGATTTCAATTGATTGCAGTGTGCAATCTAACCCACTGAAAGAAAGCCATGAATAAGAGATGCAGGGTGGATCTGAGAGTTACCAGGGGAGCCCACTGCATCCATCTCTTCAGCAGCCTGATGCAGGGGCTGCAGCTTGGGTCAGCTGCTTTGTTTATTTATTAATGGACTCATTTCTTAGGTACCTGTTGTTGCCCAGATCAAGCATATCCACTCCAAACTGCACATGCCAGCAGTTTCAAGCTGCACAATCCTCAGTAACTCCTTTCAGAACACGATGTGATCTCAAACTGATCAGCCAATCTCTGTTTCTCAGGTGGCCCAGGGTGTTTCAGAAATTTCCCAAACAGGTGAAACACAGTGAAAGCTGGTAGCATCTGAAAGGGAATGGACCAAACTACAACACTAAACTTTATTTCAGTGGAATTCAAGTAGTATGTAAAGATCGTGGTGCTTGTGCCCCAAAGGAACAGGAGGCAGACTTCCTCCTTTATGTTTTCTGAGGAATTCATATTATAAAAGGTCTGTTGCTGAAAGCAGTAATGTTCTGGAAACCTCTGTTAGTATGGGAGCATACAACTCGACTTGTTTAAAAATGGAGCTTGGTAAATTTATGGATGTAGAATATAAATGAAACGCTGTTCATTAACATCTGAGAATCTAGGAAAATAAATTTTGCTCGTTATATTCTAAATGATTTTCAGGCCTAGATGGAAATGCGAAGCAGGATACCATCAAGAAAGATAAAGAAATATCCACCAAGACTACGATCTTAATAACTAGTCAGTAATAATGGTTCTATGTGCTGTGTATAAAGGCTGGTGTGTCCTGAAAAATCTAAGCACCAGCCCTCAGAATACCTGTGCCATAAGGAATGTCTGCTTCCTAAAACTGAAGTGGCAAACTACCACTGGTCACTCTTGGAAACATTAGCCAAACTTTTCATCCATCTCCTTTTACACAAGCAGCCAGCCAGTCTGTTCATGTTTTACCTGATACTGTAATTTGACAGCTCTGTAGAAAGACTGAAGCCAAATCTGAAATTCAAAGTCAATTCAGCAGGTGGAAAGCAGAAAGTCATTACTTTCCAATAATCCCAGATATTTAACTTTCTTTTCTGAGAAGTAGGTCAACCACCAATCTGCATGGTAAATAGTTATTGTCATGTGGAAAATAGCATTCTTCTCTCTGAAAACTGTGTTGGCAATATTTGGATTCACTACTAGTATTACTCTAGTTAATGACAGTTTCCAGTTTTCTTCTGATTAACTTGCACGTTTAATACCCTTTGTACTGCTCACTTAGTTTAGCTATCTCTTGACCAAAAGGCACTAATTTTCTGTGCAGCCTGGGCTCCCAGAGCTCTGAAATAAAAAAGAAACTTTTTGTCATCTTTGTGAAGGCAGAACCAGCTTTGGTCACAGGTAAAGGTGGTGTAATGGCCAGGGAGCAAAAGGAGGATTTTTACAAAATATACCCACAACCTTACTTCTTTCAACTATTGCTAAGCTTTAAGTGGCTATAGAGAAAAGTTGTATGGGGATCTGGGAGAGTTCAAGGAAAAACTTCCACCACTGGTCCTTGGGATGAACTGTGAAAATGCTGGCAGGCAGAGGAATCAGTACCACAATGTGATCCACTGAGTCACTGAACTCATCCAGGCCAGAACTAAACTGCAAAATCTCAAAAAGATAAGACACATGGGTTTGATGTACCCCACTGCTCCATGTATAGCTAGAAACCTGCTCTGGGGAAAGAGGGTTTTTAGGAACCAGCTTTGGGGAAAGAGGGTTTTTAGGAACCTGCTCTGGGGAAAGAGGTTTTCCTTGAGCCAGTTTGCCCTGTCAAGAAAGTGCAGAGCACCAGGCAGAGTTGTTCCCCCTGGCTGGGGGGACACACTCCGAGGGGACATCAGAGAAACAAAGTGAATTCTTTGCTGATTCCATGTAATAAAGTTTGCTTAATGTTTTCTACCCTAGCAAAGAGGATTGCATGAAGACGAAACAGAGGGGAGGAGGAAACAACTTATACTTCTGTTCTTACTTGATTTTAGATGTAATCATTTCAAATAACTCACAGGAAAAATCTGTGACAGTGACAACACAAGGCTCTGTTTAGCTCTAAAGTATGTGATTAGCAATCTGGGGTTTTAAAGTATTTTAGAAGCCTAATGGCCCCATGGAAGGAATAGTGGTTGTCTGATAGCAGGCAGTTGTGTAGTGATGATGTCTGAATTGGTTCTAATTTACAAGCCGAGGCCTGTTCTACGTAAATTAAAATGCAGAGTGTTTAGCTGCAAAGTTATCGTGCCTCTTATAGTAATGTGGCAAATTCCCTAACTGCTCTGCTATAATATGGCCAGTTACAGATTCTATAACCTAATGTCTCAGTGATTTAGGAAGTGTTTAAACTACACATTAAATTAAATACATAGGAGTTAAAAAGGAAGAGTTCACCTCTGATGCAGCCTGGTTAATCATCACTGAATTGATTTTGCACTAATATTTTGAAATGAGATTTGTTTTCTTGTTTTACATCAGAGTGTTATTTTGTTTCATTTATTAAATAGGTTGTATCTGTTTCTGAAGAATGTAATTAATAATTAAGATAATTAACCAAATCAATTCTGAGGTACTTTTCCTTGTGTTACATTAAGAGGAACATATGCATCTTTCCTCAGTTTACAATGCCTGATTAGAGTATGATAAATTCACACATTATTTTGAATAAAATCTGAATTCAAGAGGATGAGCTGGGGAGATGCCTGTAGGTAGAATATTCCTTATTCTTTCTGGTTTGGTTTCATCTGTGAAGCTCCAGACTTTAGCCAGAGCATCTGAGATCAGGGAAATTAGGCTAATGCAATGAATGGAGTTGATTTCAAATGATTGCACTGCACATTCCAACCCACTCTCAGTAACCCATGAATAAAAATCTAATTTGAAATGACAGGCAAAGCATTTGCTCGGCTTTGAACAAGGCACGATGAAGGTGGTTAAGGGTGTTGTCAGCCCTTTTAACCTAGTTAGATATAATCCAAAACTGAAGGGAAAAAAAAAAAAAAAAAAAAGAAAAAAGAAAAAAAAAAAGAAAGTAAAGAAAACACAGAAACACAGCAAACCCCTGACAATTTGGTAGAGGGTTTGCTGCAATACAACTTGAAACTAATGGGTTGTTGTTCTATAATATCAGAACAGATATAGAATATCTTCAGAGAGCTGTAGAAATAAGCAGGGAAACAAAAAGAATTACAATCAGAAGTTAATAGGTCTTAAAAATTCAATTAGCAATTGAATTCAAGAGAGCAGTGTTTTCTAATGAGTTCTGCATCTCACTCTTCAAAGACCTGTGATTATCTTGCAGTGTTAGTTCTCAAGTCGAGTTCACGTTCACATTTGCAGTACGTATCTACATGTTTATCTAGGGGTTTGTTTTTTAATCTATCGTGTCTTTTCTGATGAAAAATCTCAAAACTCCAGGAAATCAAAACAGTGTTCTGGCTCCCCTTGCACAGGGATGAGATGGAGTGAGATACCAGGAGAAAATTTATCTTTTTTTTTTTTTTTTTTTTTTTTTTTTTTTTTTTTTTTTTAATTCATCTTAAGCAGTTCCACAGGGATAGAGCTTTTAAGAACTAGGTAGAGGATTTAGCAACACATCATGCTCAGCTAAGTCACAAATTGAATCCGAGAGCCTTGCGCAAACACGTGTAAGCCCATGTGAGGTTAGCGTAACCAAAAATAAATACAATCATAACTGGTGCTTTCATACCTGCTCGGCAAAATGAGCCCGTGCTGCTCAGCCCTGGGACTGCTCCGAGCACAGGTGGAGTGTTCTGCCTGTCCCTGAGGTCTGAGGAAGGCTGGTGTCCAGCTGAGCAGGAGCAGCTGCCCCGAGCCCAGCCTTGAGGCAGGCGGTGGCAGGATCACTGCTCCAGCAGAGAGCTCGGGGCTGGAGGTGCTCAGTGCAAATAGCGGGCACTGCTGTGTCTGTGTGGGTATGTGATACAGGCGATAGAATTTGGGAATTTTTGGACTTGTATCCATAAATAGAGGGGTCAAGGAGTGGAAACAAAAAAAGCAAAAAAAAAAAAAATGGATGAATAGTGCCTCTTCTGTTTGTTCATTCTTCAGGAAAATAAAGGAAAGTTTGGAGTGCTTCCCTGTTAAACTGAACAACCTGATCCACACGCTGGTGCAGATGTCAGTGGGGAGCTCTGCGAAGCCCCCAGCTGCAGAGCCCGTGCCCCGGGAGTGGATGCTGCTGCACACAGAGGGGTCGATCGCCAGGGCCACCGTTCTGGGATTCAGCACAGAGCCACACCCCGTACGTATCACCTTCCTTGCTCGCCCTCGTTTGCCCGGGTCTTTAAGGACCCGCTCGAGAACTTGTGTGCTCTCCCTCCTCCTTTGCACAACGCGTGCTCCTGCCACATTAAAGCATCCTGGGATGAGTAGTGGTGCCATAAGCAGTGAGCTACCAGAGAGCAAAAACACCAGGCACACAGATATTTGCAGGGAGCCATTAAGGAGAACAGTTCATTCCCTATAGTGGAAAATAAATCAGGAGCTAATTAAAGCATCCAGAAGGAAAGCATGGCACAAAATTAGGAAGCCTAATAGAAATTGGAGGCTGTTATATGATGCTTTAATGGTGCTCTATTAGTTTTCCCACACTGCAGTGATCTTTCAGGGTTTGAGTTGTATACTACCCAGGCAAGTTTCTCTTTCCGTGCAGCAAAGGCTATGAATTACAAACTGAATTCTCTGGCACTTGGCACTGCATTAAAGGAAGGTTTTTCTTTGTTAAAATCACCCTATATATTTTCTTGTACTTTTTTTCTTTTTTTAATTTGTCTCTTTGACCGTTTCTCTGCTCTGTCTCTCTTTTTTTCCCCAAAACAGGTATATCTCATCCAGGTGGTGCAAACCTGCAATGTGGTCACCTTCGTGGAAAAATCCTTCGAGCAGTTCTCCAAACTTCACAGCCATCTCCAGAAGCAATTCCCATCTCATGCCCTCCCAGAGTAAGGCAGCATATTAGTGAATGTTATTCTGCTGTTAAGTGGTTCTCTCTTCTGTGCTCAGATAAATCTGTGAGAATATTCACAGCAGATGTATTTTTAGAAACACAAAGGCAGAGAGACATATTCTATCAAGCCTTCTATTCAGCCCCAGAAGAAACTGAATCACAGACCATTGTGGCAGTCTAAGTTTTATATTTTATTGTTCCTTTTTAATGGCAGGGGATAAGGCGAACAGCTTGGGCCTGACAAAACTATTCCTGAAATTAAAGGGTAAACAGTGTTACCTTCATTAAAGGCACTCTTAATAGTTTTTATTTTCTTCACGATGTTTATCAAAGCTTATGGCAAGATCCATATGTTAAAGCAGTGTAGGAACGTTCACAGTGGATCAGAACAGAAATCTCTGACTCCAGCACCATGATGAACATATTTACAACACAATGCACATCCCTCCAGCTGAGAAATAAACAATAATCTCATGTACTGTCCTGCCCCCAAGTCCAGTACTCTGTGCCTCACATCGTTCAGTTTAATACCTTTTGAAAAATCTGCTGTCATCAGCTGCAATAATTCTGAATATTACTTTCTATCCATGTGCATGTCCATTCCTGCTTTTTATTTTCTGAATGTTATTTCTCAGTTTCCTGGGGTATTGAGTCCCATGGTTTGTTTCTGTCTTATATAAATCAGCTTTGCCTTATGTAATGCTTTGGAAATCCAAGTGGAGTTATTTTTTCTACATACATCATATACATTTTACCACATACATCAGTGAGTGCAGAGCAGTCCTCTCTTAGACAGTCCTGACTCACCTGACACAAGCCCTTCTTTGGGCTCAATCTGCCAAAAACCATAAAGCTGGCCTAAAACACCAGCAGCTTACTTGAACCATGCTGAGAGTCAAGTGATATGATTGAAAAGAGAAAGGTCTTTGGATTTGACATCAGGTAAATAGCCACAACCAATGTGGTTTGAACTCAAAGTCCATGAATTTCAGATCCAAAGCTGATATTCCCCAAGCTTGTGAGAAGCATTCTGAAAAATAGCTTAAGGTTAGTTAATTCTAGAGAATCTGTCTCCTGCCTGAGGGGATTTTATTGACTCCAATTTGATTCATTATGGCTTTCTCATATGAACTGGATTGCAGCAGCTGGCGAGAATTGAAATTTCACTAAACAAATACTGAAATTGCTTGAATCATGGTTTTGATTTGGAGATACTTGCAGGCTAACCATTAGGTTATAAAATAAAATATTTAACAAGTACCTGTTTATGAATTTTACCTGTGGTGAGCGGAGCCCTTTGAAAGAAAATACATTTCTCTTCAGAAACACATAAACCTCAGAAACCCTGTAGAGAATTTAAAAAAAATAGTACTAGTCATTTTTCAGATAAATCTACCTCTAATAAATTCCTTTGCAACATTTTCACTGCTAAAGAGCACTTCAGAACTCACAGAGGGTTAATCTGTGTGTACTGAGGCTGTCTCTAGGAGCTCCAGTGCTTTATTGCCACAATTCAGTCCCAGCAGTATCCTGTCACTGCAGGATCTTTCCCTGGGATTGTGTTAAAACAATTAATTTTATGATGTTTTTAATGTTAAAATTTTGTGTTGTGTTCTAACAGAACTTCATTAATTTGAGGTTTTTCATGTATGCCAGATTTTATTCTAATAATAAAAACCTAATTATTTCTTTATAGGAAGTTATTACTGAAACTGCCATGCCATATCAGACCATTAGTCTGCCTGTGTGCTACAAAGCTCCAACTCTGGCTGATGCCAGATGCTTCAAAGGAAGGAAAAAGCCTTGTTCCACAGTGTAATCAAAAAAATCAGTTAAAAAATGTCTGATTAAAAAATTTAAATGTTTAATATTGCTGGAATAATTGGGACTGCTGACAGAAAGGACTTGGTTTCTGCTTTGTAATGATTCTGTGAAATTGTACATATTCATGTCTTGTTAGGAGAAAACAATGAAATATGAGAGTGCTTCATACAAGTGCAAAATATTGAGTGTATTGTAAGAAATACATGGCAAAAGCTCAGAGCCTTTAGACATTATTGACATGTGTTCATTCAGCCCATATTTAAAAGTTACAAACACATCTGCCCTAAGCAAGCCCTTGCACTCTAGCACCATCCTTCTCATTTGATTTCTGAGAGGGCATTAACGTGTTTAATTATTGTTTTGTAAAGTGCCAGAAATCTTTTCACCCAACAAAGCATGTAGGTGACATAATTTCTACACAGAACAATGCTCAGAGGGGTAGGAAATGCGATGTGCAGTGTAGGACTTTAGCACACAGTGCAGGTTTGTATTTTTCTGATCATTTCAGGTGGATGCAAAGTATCAGGTTGGAAATTTCCGCTTTTCTGGTTTTTTTTTTTTTTTTTTTTTTAATATAAATATATATAATAAGGTTTCCTGTTTTAGATTTTCTCTGTGAGGTTTCTCAGCTTCTATGAGCTTGGCTTCCACCTGACTTACCTTGTCTGTGTCTCTGTGAAGGTTTCTGTTTTCTCCCAGCCCTGTGTCTGAAGGAGAGGTCGAGATGTGTTCTCGTGTTCAGGAATTTGTTCATTCTTTGTTATCTCATATTTGTTCCCTGGCCTGCCACAGATTTCTCTTCAGGCCAGGCTGTGCTCTCTCCCCAGTCCAGGTTGTGCTGTTCTCTCTTTTCTTTTCTTCTCTTTTTTTCTCTCTGCCCTTGGGACAGCACTATCTTTTATACTGAAAATGACTTATGCTTTATTGATAACAATTCTCCAAGATCTATCCACTGTGTTGTACAGTGTACTTTTGTTCTAGACCAACCCAAATGTGCCACACCACCACAGAAGATGGAGAACAAGAGGATGAAGAAGCAGCTCAGGGACACACCCCATTTCCTTCATCTTTTTCCCCTGATCTCACATCTAAAATCCCAAAATTCTACTTTTTCACCCTGACATGCTAATTATCATTCTATCTAAATTCTTGTGACTTATAAATTTTCCCAGAACAGTCAGAAGGATGTCCTGGTTCCCACACCTTTCCAGCACAGGTACCTTCCCAGGGCACAGCCCCAGACACTCCATGGAAGCCCCAAGGTCCCAAAAGCAGCTCGGTGCCCCCTCGGGGTCCTGCTGTGCCCCACTCCAGCAGGTCTTGGTGCTCTCCATCAGCAGGTCCTGTCTGCCCACGGATGCATCCTCTGAGGGGCTGCAGTTTCCAGCCAGAGCCCTCTCTCTGTGTCACACAAATTCATTTCAAGCTGTTTCCAGACTGTTCTCCTCTCCAGCCCTCGAAGTGCCCTTCATTGCCCCAGAGAGTCCAGACCCCTCTCAGGCTCTCTGTGTGCCATGACCTGGGCTCTGGTTTGATCTGTGCTCTTCACACGTGCCATGGAGCAGGGTCCTGTCACTTTCCCCTTCACTGTGAGTCCTGCCCTGTAGTTTTGTGAGGGAAGAGTCCCCTGTCACTCAGTGAGCCCTGCTCCCCCTGTGCCAAGGGCAGCCCTCCCCAGAAGCTCTCACACACAGCCTGGATCCCCAGCTCTCACCCAGCCTGGATCCCCAGCTCTCACACAGCCTGGATCCCCAGCTCTCACACAGCCTGGATCCCCAACTCTCACACACAGCCTGGATCCCCAACTCTCACACACATCCTGGATCCCCAACTCTCCCACCACAACACTGGATCCCCAGCTCTCACACACAGCCTGGATCCCCAGCTCTCACACACAGCCTGGATCCCCAGCTCTCACACAGCCTGGATCCCCAGCTCTCACACAGCCTGGATCCCCAGCTCTCACCCAGCTGGATCCCAGCTCTCACACACAGCCTGGATCCCCAGCTCTCACCCAGCCTGGATCCCCAGCTCTCACACAGCCTGGATCCCCAGCTCTCACACAGCCTGGATCCCCAACTCTCACACACAGCCTGGATCCCCAACTCTCACACACATCCTGGATCCCCAACTCTCACACGTGCCATGGAGCAGGTCCTGTCACTTCCCTTCACTGTGAGTCCCGCCTGTAGCTTTTGGGAATCCCCTGTCACTCAGTGAGCCTGATCCCCCTGTCCAAGGGCAGCCATCCCCAGAGCTCTCACACACAGCCTGGATCCCCAACTCTCACCCACCTGGATCCCCAAGCTCTCACACAGCCTGGATCCCCAGCTCTCACACAGCCTGGATCCCCAACTCTCACACACAGCCTGGATCCCCAACTCTCACACACACCTGGATCCCCAACTCTCACACACACCTGGATCCCCAACTCTCACACAGCCTGGATCCCCAACTCTCACACACAGCCTGGATCCCCAGCTCTCACACACAGCCTGGATCCCCAGCTCTCACACAGCCTGGATCCCCAGCTCTCACACAGCCTGGATCCCCACTCTCACACACAGCCTGGATCCCCAGCTCTCACACACAGCCGGATCCCCAGCTCTCACACAGCCTGGATCCCCAGCTCTCACACAGCCTGGATCCCCAGCTCTCACACAGCCTGGATCCCCAGCTCTCACACAGCCTGGATCCCCAGCTCTCACACAGCCTGGATCCCCAGCTCTCACACACAGCCAGGATCCCCAGCTCTCACACACAGCCAGGATCCCCAGCTCTCACACACAGCCAGGATCCCCAGCTCTCACACACAGCCTGGATCCCCAACTCTCACACACATCCTGGATCCCCAGCTCTCACACACAGCCAGGATCCCCAGCTCTCACACACCCTGCTCCTGATGCTCTCTCACACATCCTGCTCCTCCAGCTCTCACTCCTCCTGCTCCTGCTGCTTTAACCACAGTCACACCAGGGCTTGTCCCACAGGATTTTGCAGCTGCCTTCCCAAAGGCTGCCAGGTGTCCCTGTCCAGCTCATCACAAACACACTGAGCCTTTGCCTGAACCCTTCTGACCTGGTGAGAGCTAGTGGATAAGAAAGCTCATAGCAGAAAAAAAGAGAGGTTTGTAAACAAGGCACGTGTGACTATTTACAGTGGTGGTGTGGGACATAAAACACAACCAGATCAAAACTTTTGCCTTTCTCTGCCTCGTACATTGGAGGACATAAAGCATAAAGTTAATTATGAATCCTGCTATTAGCAATCCCTATCACAAAACCCATTATGTGCAATTTAGCACAGATAGCTTTTCTAATGCTCCTTCAGCCCGGGAGATAAATACCCTTTGTCAGGGCAAGGTTAATATAAATTGATTATGTGTGTTGTTAAAACTCTAGCTTTTTGACTGATCTAATATGCAAAGATGATTCAAGTAAAAAAATGGGAGGTTTTGACATTTTCAACCACCAAAGTATTTGAAAATTGACATAAGGCCATTCTATGCATGTGTAATTTATTTCCTAACACAAAATTAAATTCATCTTAATAAAAATTCTGCAAGAAGATTACTTTTGCTATTTTTTTTTTTGTTATTGCTTTTGTTGGGATTGATTTGGTTAGTGTGATGATCATTTGTTTTCATATATTATTTTTATTATGCTAGTACCTGAAATTAGATATGGGATCAGGGACCTACTCTGAAAGCCTTATCTACACTCTAAATAGCTGAGGTAAAAATGCAAGCAATGATATATCCATCAAATGTCACATTGTTGCTGTAAGGCTTTGGTGCTCAATGTTCTGTGGTAAGGATATGTCAACTCTGGGCTGAGAACAGAGATCTGTTGTGCAAAAGGCAATGTTTCCTTGGGATCATAAAGGGCCAGGTATTTAGATCTATTTAGAGACCATAAAATGCAAAGAAGCATCTTTTAAGATTTGCTTATTTATTTACTTACTTTTAATTAATTATTTATAGAGATAAAGTGCTTCAATATGAGACAATTTGCCAGCAGATTATTAGTAGAGACTGAGTCACTGTAATGTGATCTGTAAGCCTGCCCTGTAAGCATTCCTTCCCTTACCTGCAAAACCTCTCAGGAAGGAAGTCTTGGCTTTCTGCTGTTTAGTAGAGCTGGAAATATTTTCCTCAAATACAGTACAAGAGTTCTGCTTACAAATAATCTTCTTTTGCAGGTTTCCCCACTCATGGCATTTACCTTTTACGGATCTGCAACATAAAAGAGTGAAGGATTTGAACCTCTATCTGAAGCAGCTGTTAAGTGGCTCCAGGAAACTGGCCAATGTGAGCATTTCCAGTATTTCTTTTATTTGCACATGATTTCAAGTAGCATTTTGCCACAAGATTCAGGAAATTTTCCATTGCCTGTTTTGGAAAAAAAAAAAAAACACATAAAAAACATAACTGACACATCTTTTAATGACACATTTTGGGATGGAGCCATTGCAGCATTCACCAAAACTTAAGACAAAGACAAGTATGACTGAGAAATAGTCTATTAGACCTGGCAGGGCATTTTTCAGAAAAACTTTTCTTCCTTTGCTGCCATAGAAAAGTAGTGATTCACTGAATTTTTGACAGTAAGGAGTAGGTTCTGAGGAATGTAATGTCTAAAAAAAGAAGTAAGCTTTGAAATATTGAAAAGTCTGATTTTGACAGTTGTTAAATGAAAATTTCCATTCTTTCAGCCCAGAAATACCTTTTTCAAAATGTATTTAACAGGTAGAAGAAAGTTTTGCAAACATAAGGCCTAACCCAGAATGTTTCAATAATATCTGAATGATGCACTGTGTCCGTTAAAATTGGTGTTCTCTCAGTTTTTATTCATTATTGTTTTCTGAGGTTTGAGATTCTCCTCCTGTTAAAAATAGAGAGCCAAAATGGTAACAAACATTGACTTTTCATGGTCTGGTCCAGCACAAAGCCTTGTGCACCTCAGCAGCACAAAGCCAGGGGTGAGAGCAGCAAAGGGAAGGTGTCAAATCATGATGCTGCATCCCTTCAGAAGCTGGATGGTCAAACACTGACACCAGGGGCTGAGGAGAGGAGCATCCTCCAGTGAGCAGCTTTTGTCAGGAAAGCTGTCAGGCAGGGAAAAGTGGTGTTTTATACTGGAGCCCAGGCTCACCCAGAGGCTCAGTACATCCCAGTGAGCCAAGGCACGAGCTCGTGGCTGACCCTGCTCCTCCACTGCTGGCACGTTCTGCAGCACAGCCCCTGCCAGCTGAGCCCTGCCATGGCCCAGGGCCTCAGGGCCACAGCACAAACTGGGGCTGCTTTGGTTTCACAGCAGGGGCAGCAGAAAGGGCATGACAGGATGGTTGTTCTCCAAAATCTCAACCATCTTGCAGGAGGGAAAAAAAAAAAAAAAAGTTTGCTGCCTAACCATATAATTTTCCCAGCTGTGACTTTTTAATGGAGATTAAAGTGGAAATTGTCCATATGCAAAAGAAACAGGAGTTTTCTTATTGATATGGATTATGAATTCTGAGCCCTGAGTTGAAATTGAGATTTCAGAATAAGATAAAAATCTTTTTGTCTCGCTGAGTTGACAAAAACATAGTCACACATGTAATTTGAACAGCTGACTTGGGTGCTTGGCTCCTTTGACTGACACTGCTCAAATTTGGGTGGATTGCTGTGCAAACAAAACACAAGACATTTCACCTCAACATGAGGCAGGACTTTTTGCACTGAGGGTGGCAGAGCTCTGGAAGAGCTGCCCAGGGAGGCCGTGGAGTGCATGGGAGACACTCCAAACCCACCAGACACACTCCAGAGGTGCCTCCCAGCCCTGAGGATTCTGTGATTCCTTGCTGACCCTCACATTAGGGCCCTGGGTTTATTTTACATTAGCCCCTTTTGGTCACAGCTGAGGAAAAGCTGATCTGAGCCCGTGCCCTAGAAATGAAGGGCTCAGTGTCTTCTGCTCTGGGCTGCTGGGAGGTACATGGGTTTTCAATTTGGGCCAAGCACTGCTGTGCAGCAGCCTGATCTGCTGCTGAGAAATTAGACTGCTGAAAGCCCTGGGACAGTCAGAAGAGCATTTCTGCACACAGAAGTGTCACTGTGGCAAGCAACAAACGACATAAATTCCTCCTTTTGACAATGAATCTGACTCCAAATTTATTCAAACAATTGACCCTCTTTTATATCTTTTAGAACAGGCCAGTCTCATTGGTAGGAAGAGTGACAGAACTCTTCATCCCATTGGCCAAAACTGAAAGACACAGAGAAAACCAGTCCCACAGACAGGAATCCAAAGCATTACACATGTTACCCAAACACTTGCAATGTTTATGTCAAGCCTGTGAGAACCAGGACTTCCTAAACCAAAACACCACAAAAACTGAACTTAGAAACTCAGAAACCTCAGGTCTAGGAGACCCAGACTACCCAGAAGCTCTGCTGTGCCTCCTGCTCCATGGGGGAGAGCTCAGCTTGCCAGGGTCCCTGCTCCTGCCCTTTTGAGCCTGCAGCATCCCCTGGAGCTGTGACACAGTGAGGGAACAACAACAACACACACAGCAGGGGTTCAGGCAGAGAAGAAGAAAAGAACTCCCCAGTTTATTGTTGCCCTCGTATCTCTCAGTTTCTGGACAGTGCCCAGAGATTGCACAGAGAAGTTCCCACCTCTCCATCTCCACTGCTCACTTGAGAAGTCCATCAGGTGAGATCTTTTACAAAGGAATGCAAACATGATCCTTGTTTATCTTACAATTCATGAGAACTGACTCCACTATACCCAAACAAATCAGAAGGCTGATTTTCAGGGCCAGCACCCCCCTGGAGCTGGGGACACCCTCCCAGCACGGGGACACAGCCCTGGCTCAGGTCAGGCTGCTCTGGCCGGGTGTGCTCAGGACAGCCCAGCTGTGGCTCTGAGTGAGCCCAGGGGCAGGGCTGGCACAGCCTGCAGGGTCTGCAGGGTCTGCAGAACAAAGGAGTTTGGTACCTGTGAGGCCCTGCTGCTGCTGGGCTGCTCCTGCAGGCAGGGGTAGCGAGGAGAGGCTGAGCAGATTGCTCCATCCCTAAAGAGAGCTGCCCGTGGGAAATCATCCTGCTTACCCCCATGCAGCTCACCTGCAGTTCTGGAGGATAACCTCCAAAGTTAGTGATACTCCATAAACATTGAACCATTATTTTTACTTCAATATGCTTCTCCTGCTGGGAGGTGGGAGAAATTTAGAAAATACTGATGTGTTCTGACCCACCTAGAACAAGGAGACCAGCTGGTGGGTAATTTCCTTTGTATTCCTTTCTCTTTTACTTTTAACTTTGGCATGACTCTTTTAAAAATATCGTGGTGTCATCTGGGCTTTATTCTGAGCATAAAGCCAAGCCAGGAGGCTTTCTTGATAAAAATAAATCCAATTATTTTCTCCCTTTTTGTGCCTGTGACAACTTTGCAGTCAAATTTGTCCTTTTTCTCGAATTGTTAAGGAGCCTGGTTGAAACCATTTAGTGAATTGTCAGTTCCCAAGCATTATCAAACTGTCATTCCTATGAAATCGTAAAACTATGTAGGAATAAAAAATTAATTCATAAATTTGTGAAGAAATCTAGGAAGACCAGTTGCCTGTACAATAGGATTCCTTTTACTTTCTTGCTACAGTAATTTCTTTATGCTGAGTTGTAGCTGTAATGTATTGTAGCTGTAGAATAGGCTGAAGTATTTTCTGAGATAGGGAGAAGAGCTTTTATTTCATTATAAAATACCCTTGTAACACTTGTAATCACTGCAAACACATTACCCTAAATGACTAGGTACCATTTTCTGCTCTGAAGAATTTAGTCCAGTCCACACAGGACTGAAAACATGCTTGATTCTACCAATCAAGTAATTATAAATCCTAGAAATGAAGAAAGAATCAGATCACATCCAAATTCCTTCCTCAGTCATGCCTTAAGTGCAAGATTTTCAGTCCAGACTAAGTTCTGATTATGAAAATTTTAATATAATTAAGAGGAAGTCAGAATGTCACTGACCTCTTCTGATAAATGGTTAGAATGAAGGAGGAGAGGAGGAAAAACAGCTGCCTGCTTATTTGCACTGGAGCTCAGATGGAATTAAATGTTTCTGCAAACCCTTCTTTAATGAACAGAAACTTTTCCTTCCTCTATCTCTGAATTTTAGTGCCAGATCCAGTAAATGGAGAAATATCAGTTGATGGAAATATTAGTTCTTGGACCACTTTAGATGCTTAAATATGCTCATGGCCATCCCTTTTCAAGGCATTTATTTTAGTCTGTGGTTCACTTTAAGCATAAGCCTCGCTTAGTTACTTTTATTGAAGAATTGTCTAGAATAGGAGTGTTTTCTTAAATTCAGGTTAGCACTGTTATAAATAACTCCTTCCCCAGACTGTGTTCATGAACAAGCTGTATTCATTACATCAATCACTAACATGCAGAAGTTGATGCACCTTCACTGTCATACTGAGTCACTTAGGACAGGATGAAAAATAGATTTCAGCACCTTTATTTATTTATTTATTTATTTTTATTTCATTCTACTTGTCCCAAACCAGTGTCAATATTTCTGATCACAGCAAATGAATATTTAGTTTTGGGCCAGCTGCACCACTGCTGACTGACCCATCGTCTGCATACACTGAAATACCTGAGATTTTTAGATCTGCAGGGCAAAAATCAACAATCACATTCAATCAAATTGTTTCAACAAATCAAATTCTCAACAATCTGCAGAATCTTTGAGTTTTGCTCCATTAAATGGTAAAACAACCAAGTGATATCACCACTAAAAGATGAAGCATCAAGAAATATTGAGCTGAAAGTTGTTAATGTGGAAGAGGACAAAAATAAATGTTTCCAAAGCAAAAAGCAAGTTGTGAGAAAAGACAGCTGCTGAGCATTGTTATAGTTTTCTCAGCTTAACTGAGTGATGGGCTGGAGGGAGACTGCAGCCCAAATCTCATCATGTGAATTGGGGCTGCCCCAGTGGCTCCCCATTTTTATGACTGTGTTTTATGACTGTAGGAGGGTTGTGCACTGCCTGGAGACACAAGAGCAGGTAAGTATCTGTTAATTAAGTTTGAGTTTGGGCCCAGTGTCAAGCACAATAGTAAGTGCAGGTGCACAGTAGGTTATTCTGTTAAAAAAAAAAAAAATTAAAAAGTCTTTTGGAATTTGAGTCTACAAAGATTTTCTAGGTATCCAAATTAACTGAGGACTTTGGGGGTGAAGATAAACCCAGTGCAGGCCGGTAAGCAAACAGGGATGGTGTTTCAGCTATGGATAGGTTCTATAAACAGCTTTATAGTGACTTATAGTCTTGGTAAAAGGACTTTAAAGAGGATGTAAATGGGAATGATTGTAAATTATGTTCACTCATTTTCAAGCACACAGTAAAAACCAGGACCACAGCATTGTTCTAGGGTGACTAATGTTTTACACTGTAAAAGTAATCAATTTGATAAGAGCTTCCCATATTTCATTTCTGTTTTATTCCCTGGTGCTCCTTGGGCCTTGCAGAGATGAGAAAAAAGCTCCCACATGCCTGTATGGGGCACACGACAGGGGGAACAAAGTGCTCCCAGGGCATGTGGGTGCCTTGAACTCCCCACTCTGTGCTCCTGTGTCAGGGCATCCAGCAGAGCCAAAATGGGGAGGGTTCAAAGTCCTCTCTCTTCCACTGTCCTTTCCTGAAGTTGTAACAGCTGCACCAAGGTCAGCTTTTTCTGGTTTCTTTCTTTCCTGCTGATTCTCCATCCTGTTAAAGTATAACAGGAGCATGGGTGTTCTCTGACCCCAAATCTACTCCAGCACAGCTGAAAAGAAAGCTGAAAGCAGAGGGGAGGCTCCTTTTCTTTCTACAGAATTAAATCTGGCTTGAAATCTGGCTTTGTTTCACAAACTGCAGAGTGCTTTTCTAGTTAGTCTCTGATGGGGAGAAGCAAATTCTACCATGCTGTAGAAGTGCAGGGCTGTGACAGCCCCCCAAGGCCACTGAAATATTGTACTTCAGTTGCATCCTAGTGCAAGTAAAGGTGGAATTTGTCCCTCTTGGGTTAAATAACAGAAAAAAGGACTGTGAGTTCTAGCCAGACTGACCACACATACCGGTCTGCTCCTGTCTGGGCTAATGTGTAGAGTGACCTGCAAAATGTCAGAATTACCTATGGAAGATCATTGTCTTATTAGTTAAGAATGATTAGGCAAATGACAGGAGGATTTCCCTAAGTGTGTAGTATTTTAGGGAATTTCCTTTTGCTGATTTAAGGGTGAGAGTCCCAGAGTGGGGAAGGGTGAGTGCCTGTGTCATCCCCAGTGCCTTCCTCCCTGCCAAACCATCACAGCTCTCTGAGCTTCCCACCCACAGGCACTTCTGTCCAGCAAATCTGCCAGGTTAGAAATGGCCTCTCCACCTTGGAACAGCCCATAGACATGTCCAAAGCTCTGACAGCTCTGATTCTGTTTTGCTCTTGGGTGCAGGCTTAGTTCTGTGTTTCATTCCCATTAACTGGGTCCAGCTGGTGGAGCTCTCACAGATTTCGGGATCACCTGAAAGTTCAGTGAGTTTTTTGGAGTTCTGCTGACAAAGGGGGAATGTTACAAGGCACTCACATGTTTCTTGGTGGGAATCTGAGTGCTGGACTCCTGCAGCAGGCAGATTAGCCCAGGTCAGGGGGAAATTGCTGTCTTTTAAATAGCAGTGTGCAAAATGCTTATCTCCCCAGGAGATACCTCCCCACTGCCTTTTCAGCACCTTGCCCTGGACAACCTGCTGCATCTGTTCCTGCCACATGATCTGATCCAGTCTGTTTTTACATTTTTTCTGCCAACATCAGCCTTGCTGCTCTCCCTCACCTTCAGGACCTGTTGAGTATGATGGGCCCACAGGCCAGGAAGGCTTCTGTACTTAAACCAAATGTCTTTTTTTTTTTTTTTTCAGCCTTCTCTCCTTTAGAATTGGAATTACTGCCTGAAATAGTCTCTGCACCTCCTATTTACAAACTTCTTGGTTCCTGCATTTCCATTTATTGCAGAAAGAGTAGGTGGAGGGGAAGCAGAAAGAACTCTGGACTGCTCAGTGTGGAACTTTTTACTTCTCTTTCAAGTCAGTTTGTGTATCTTTATTTCCAACTCCTGCTTACTTTTCTCAAGATCTTTGAACTCATAGGGCCACTTAAGTTTCTCTGCTTATTTTCATGCTGTCAAATGAAGACTGGGCTGCCAAAAATATGCTCTCAACCCTGGAGATTTCCTACACTTGGGGCTTGAGCTGCAGGAGCGAGTGGAGGTCCCCCAGGGGCTAACTCTGCTGTTTAAAGCCACTGGAAGCTGTGGCAGGTGGATGGGCTTTCCCTGGAAGCTGTCTTCCTCAGATCAGAGAATAATTACTCATGCTCAGTGCAGAAAAGGTGTATTGGCAGTCCACTGCTAATAACTTAAGGATCTGTCATTCGCTTCAAGGAAAACAATTAGGTTGGGTTTCTTTCTTTTCTGCTTTTTTTTTATTATTATTTTTTCCCTGATTTTTCTTTTAGAGAAAATATCTGTGTGGGAGGAAAACCTCCCAACAGTAGAGTGAAAAATGAAAGGCAACTGTTAAAATAAATCCAGATTTCTAAATCTTATCTCTCTGCTGAACATACACATCTGTTCCTCTGTCTGCTGTAACCACATGTTAACTCCTCACTAGGTGCTTTTGTCACTGCCTTGTTCCTTTTCTTTATTCCTTGCACAAATTATGCTACATCTCATCAAATTGAAACAGCACAAATACTGCATGAAGTACTTCTTGCCAATAAGAGACATGCTATTTTCCACTGACTGGAAAATAACAATGGTGGCAGTTTAATGCTGGAATCTGAGGAGTTTCTTGTCCTGCCTGTTCATTTCAGTGTCAGTCCAAGTAACATCAGCATGAGTGTAACAATTCTAACCATCTCAAAGAATGGCCACTCTGAAATATGGCTTTATGAAAAGCTAATAAAATGCAATTACTGTCCAGCTTTGATTCAGAGTCATAAGAGTCCATTTAAGAGTTCACATTTTTATTACCTTGCAAAATACTGAAATCTGGGGATTTGTTTTATTGTTTTAATTCTCTCCAGCTGAATGTAACTACCTGTTATATATGTTCACTAGAGCAGCACAGGTCAGTACATAAAAATGAAAGTTATAGCAGTACATAAGGTGGATTACTCTGTTAAACAGGATGGTGAAATATGATCGTGCCTTTCAGTCCCTGTGGGTTTCCTGCAGGATTTAACTGCATGTGGAGTTTTCCAGCATGAGTGTCCATCCAGTGCCCTGGCAGGGAGGTTGGCACAATTCCTGAGCCTCGGGGAGGCTCACACGAGGTCAGGGACTGGGCTCAGTCTCCTGCTGGCTGCAGGGCTCACAGAGGAGGCAGAGCAGTGCTGATACCAACCCTGAGTAGGAGCACAAACCTCTGCCTGCTGCCTGAAGTGTGGGACAGAAAGGGGCCAGGGAGGCTCCAGTGCAGCCCCTGGGCTAAAGGGCACCAGGGGCTCTCCAGGAGAAACTGCCTGGGCTCCTGGCTCCTGGGCAGAGGGGAGAGCTCCCTTGTATTGCTGACTAATACATGCATTAAAAATCACCAGCAAGCCTCTTGGAGGGGAATGACACAGAGTGCAGCATATGGTTTACCCACCGTGTTTGCATTCTCTTTCAGCACGAGCTTGTACTCAGCTTCTTCCTCAATTGGTCCAAAAATACCTTGGCAGAAGATTCAGCATCTCTGACCTTAGGTACGTGGATTACCAGTCTTACTTCTTTTCTAAGAAATGATAAGCCTTGACAGTATTATGCAAAGGTGAATCTGAAGTGTTTAGATGGTTTGGGTTTTTTTAGGATATAAGGATGCCAGCAAATAATTCCTGATTTCTCAAGGTCTTTGAAAACGTGTTACTACTGTCACCTGTAGATTTCTTTCTTTCCACATTGCTTTCAGCCTTGCTTCATTTCTTTTTGAATAAACTTGCTTATATGCAAAGCAAAAGTTTATTTACACAAAATGTGGCAAGTTTCTTGTTTTACAAAACAAAATATTCAAAGTTTTTGGAGGAAAGGATGTGAGTCATGACAAAGCACAATGTGTGCTTGCACAAGCGAAGAAAATCAGGGGTGACTTCTAAAGTAATTTTCACAATGAGTGGAGCAAGTAAATAACAGAACATTATGTTAATGCCTAGGCATACATTATTAATGACTGTGGTAATTCACTTCTTGCTAAATGAGATGCTGCACTATTCCCTTAGCCTATCTAAATACTTAACCCATTTTCCTCTTGTGTCCAGTGCCTAATTTAATCTAATTTCTGACATTACAGCATTAAGAGCCAAAGCATAAACCATAAAAAGTAAACTCTGAATGTTTATTGTCTTCTACTGCCTGAGTTCTGCACTGATAATAATCTTCTTTTTAGGCAAAATAAAACCTCATAAAGGAGTCTGCAGCTGCACTCTGCACCACAACAATTCAGCTGGTTGTTATGTGTTCCAAGTGATAGGATAGTTTCCAAGATCATCAGTTTTCCACATTTCAGAAAGGATTGTATCTCCGCATATTTAGTTTGCATGTCCATTAAGTTAATTTAATCCCTCTGCAGACAGAGGTTTCATTATCTCTTTTGCTGGGACCATTTTTTTTAATCCATCAGAACAAAATAAATCCCATTCTGGCTTCTCAGCCTTTGCAAGATTCCCCCTGTGCAGAGTTTATTTGATTAGGGCAAGCCATTATCATATTAAACCCATTATGACTATTGAAAATTACTAATGGTTGCTCTGACTTCTACAAAGGATCAAGGAGATAATGCTAAGATGTCCTAGGTGTTAGGAACATGTAATCTGGGTCCATGGGCTGCATCTCTCTGCAGGTGTCTTTTAAAAGATACAGATGTCAGAGTGAGCTGAGGCACAGGGCAGTTAAAGTCCCAGAATAATTCTGATATGTCACTAATATTCAGCTGCCTAATTATTACAGAGAATCTGTGTGTAAAAGCTTTATGCAAAATCACGAACTGAATCTGTAATAAAATTGAGAAATAGCTTGCAACATCATAATTCCTACAGTGGTGTCCTGAGCCAGTGTAGTCTGAAGGGTGAGCCATCTATTTTTGTTGTCAGCATCAAGGAAGAGAATGAAGAAACAGAGGCAAGGCTGTGTTTAGTGTTTGATGGGAGCTGTGTCAGGTAACCCAGTCTGTTCCTCACGGTGCAGTTACTGGTGGTGAGGGTCACAGCATGGCTGGGGAAGGTTAGTGTGTCTCTTGAGCAGTGAGGGGACAGGGGAATTAGTCTTTTTCCTGTTCAAGAACTCTGCCTTTTAAAGTTTGCATACTTCACTTCTAGACTTAGGACAAAACCTTTGTTTAACACAGGGGAAAATAACCAAACCCAAAGGACAAAGAGAAGCAGCTCTGCTTAGCCTGGGAAACCGATCCTGATAAACCAGCAGTGGCACACGGGGTCCAAACCGAGCTCAGACCTGGTGGAAACAGGGACCAGGAGTCCTGGGCTGAGCTCTGGCACTGCCATGGTGCTGAGCTCAGAGGGAGAGCTGCAGGCAGGTGCTGATTGCCCCCTGAGAAACCCAGGAAATCTCTCTCCATTTCCTCGGCTCACCTTGCCTTTGGAGCCAGGCTGCTGCCCAGCCCTGGCAGCTCCTGGGAGCGTGGTCCCATGGCTCTGCTGCAGCCAGGGACACGAGCCCAGCTGGGCAGGAGGAGGTGCCAGCTCCTGCCCAGGTGCCAGGGAGCAAACGAGGAGTTGCTGGGAGCAGCAAAGTGGCCCCAGAGGTTCTTGCTGGCTGAGGGTGCCCAGAAACACTCTTGCTTTGACAGTAATCTCTGTAGTAATGCCACAGTCTGTCTGGGGAGGAGTAAAGTTCACAGAGCCTGCAGGAAAGGGGTGGTTGCCATGAAAAAAAAGTACATTTTTTCCTTTACAAATTTCATTGCTTTCTGAGGTTATAGAGGTCTTAATATTTGTCTGTTTTGAAAAATAACTCGAGTTTAATATGGGCTGTAGCTTTCCATGTGTCTGGTACTCAAGCAAAAAAAAAAAAATAAAATCATCTCTCTCTTGGTTAGGATCAATATGAAATAAGATTAATGCCCAATAGGATCAGTTATGAATTTTGATCAAACCAGCATCTTTCTCTTACACTGCTTTAATTTATAAATGTTGTAGGTAATTGCACTTACTAAAGTAAAATAAAAATTAAAATTTATGAATTTGTACTCTGCTCCCAGCAATAGAGAGATTAGAAATCGGTGTTAAATTTACTTGGCATGAATACTGAATCAGTACTCCCAGTGGGGTGAATTCTGAATTATCCTGAATATTGTCAGCGTTTCATTATATCAAGCTCACTACAAGGCAGAGAGAGCAGATATCAGGAATGATTTCACAATCAGACTTTCATAAAAGCCCTTAAAAAAAAAAAAAAGGAAGGAAGAAAAGTCTATCCAAAACATTTTATATCAAACTTGTTTATTTTTCTTCTCTTGAGTTTATATCTCCTGAAAATATTAATAATTCAGACTGCTTTAGTTCTGCTATGGGCAGAACCCACACTGGACAGCCCAGCCCCAGTTCTGGCATGTTTAATTAGTGCTCCACGAGTTTAGATGAGGCTCTGTCCTTGAGGTGCAGTAGGGGAAGAGGCTCTGTGTCCTTGCAAAGGGAGATCCAAGCTTTCCAGGGAGGTTGGAATATTCCTGTCCATGTAGAATCACAGAACCACAGTCCTCATGAATAGTCCCTGAGGATGATGCCTTAAGTTTTAGCTCTCATACTTTCCAGATTCTGCACTGCATGAGTATATAACTCTGAACTCCATATAAAGTGTCAGAGAGTTCTCCTCCCAGCTCAGTCAGACAGAACAATCCTTTCCAGCCCCAGAACCAAGGACCCCACTGCAGCTTTGGGCCAAAAAGTGCAAACTACAGTGAACTGAGGAGAGAATCTGGGAGGGTGGGACTGCATCCCCTGGAGCTGGGATTGATTCACCCCAGTATGGAAATGAACCAAAACTTATAAAAGGGTGAAAACTCCTGATCCAGAGTCCATCTTGGGTGTAGCCTCAGCCAGGCTCCTGTACTGCCTGCCCAAGATGTGTCCTTTGAAGGCTTTTCAATAAATCCCTACTTTATGCCTGTAACACTGTCTAGCTTCTGTTCCAGGCAGCCTCTCAAGGCATCAAGGACAATAAGGCTCTCCTGCTCATGCCCACAGTGTTTTCATCTTCTGAAGCTGCTCACTCTTGATGTAGAGCTTTGCCACAAGTCGCCTTCCTGGGTCCCATTCACCCACGAGCACCTCTGGCTGCTTGGGCTGGAGCTCTGGGGCAGTCAGAGTGCTGGAGCTGACTCTGTGAAGGCAGACACTTGGGAGCCTGTAACTAAAGCAGGTGGATGTTTGGCTTGCAGCATTCAGCCCCAGCCCTGGAAAACCAAACAGGTTCCAGTATTCCTCGATGCCAGCTATCCAAACAAGCTGTCACCAAGCAGAAAGGTCAAAGAAAAATCTGAGGGTGCAGAATGCAGAATAACAGAGAGCTCCCTAATGGCAGTGTGTTGACACTTAGTTAATTAGTTTCTTCACATTGCTTTGCAGTGTACATGTGAAATGCAATGTATTATTGAGTTACAGTTTCCCTATTGATTTTGTCAGTGGCATCTTCCTTGCCATTTACATTTCTCAGGTGTTGTGCACAGTGTAATGCAGAGCTTGTTTTAAAATGCTGCTGAGGAAAACATTGCACAAATGTAGGATATGGAGCTGGTAGTTTAAAACATTGCATAAATGTGGGATATGGAGCTGGTAGTTCTCCAGCATGCCAGAAAAGGCCATCTAGATAAAGCAAAGAACGGCATTCTTGCGTACTGGGAAGATCATTTCACCTTAAGCAGAAAACTGAAGGCTGATTGCCTTCATTTCTTCATTTGAAAAAAACAAAAGGACCCACAGTTTTCTCATGTTTGTGTTCCTCAAGGAGAGGTTATAAAGTGTCAGTGTTGGGGATTTTCTGTAGCAGGGCTGGTGGCTGACTTCCCCTGGGAATGCTGGGCTGCACAGGCACGGATCAGAAAGGAAAAACTACAGGTGCTCCAGGTCCTCACTGGTGTTTGACAGCTTTTGTGTCAGCCCAGAGAGTGAAGAATCCATCCCTGGGGGGAACTCTTGCTTCAGCTGGAGCCAGTGTCACTCAGTCCTGTGCCTGCAACAGGCCAGCCCTTGGTCCTTGCCTGAAAGGGGCTGCGAGTAGAGCATGACCCTCCCAAAAATGCACAGCCCGAGCTCAAGTCCATCTGCCCAAGCTGGGAAGGTTGGAAGTATTTATTGTGTGTGTATTCCCTTATAATTTGAAGTTAAATCTGGGCTTCAAAGATCTTGAACTGTGTGTGAAAATCAAAAATACACCAGCTGAGCATAGCTGACTATGTAGCTACACTACATAGTTATGTAGTAACTGTACGTATGTAGTAACTGGGTTTTACTGTGAAATATAAGCAACAGTGGTCTCTTTGATATTTATCAGATTTCCCACACTCTGTTATTATTTATTTCCTTTCCTTTTACTTTTTTTTCCATTAGTACTCAATTTATCACATAGTAAGAGCAAATATTTCAAATACTTTAGTAATAGTTGTGCCCATAGTGTGTTACAGACTTCACTTTGCCTATTCAATTAGAAATGAATTTTCACTTCCTTTTTCCCTTTTTCCCCCTTTTTTTTAAAAAAACTTATTTATATTTCTTACTTTCAAGGAAAAAACAAAATACCAACTGCCACAGAGAAATTCCTTCCCTGGACATAAGCACCACACTGTAAAAATTAATGAAAAACAAAGGCACTGCTAGTGCTGGTAGGAAAGGGAAGGTTTGGTGATCAGCTGGATTCTCATGATGTAATTTAACTCTGAAATCTGTTGCTCTTGCTAAACCACTCGTGGTGACTCACTGCAATTCACAAAATCAGCAGAGCCCCACGAGTGAATCGTGCCCTTATGCTAAAGCACAACTGCCCTTGTGTTGCACTGCGTGTAATAGTCTAGAATTCTACATTTCCTGTTGCAAATTCAAGGCAAAAGGACTCACAGCTTAAGAAAGCAAAAAAGGTAAAGTGGTTTTGCATGAAAAAGGAAAGAGGAGTTGAATTTTGTGGGCTTCTTCTCACCCTGGAAACACTCTGCATTGTCTGGTTCGTGGAGTTTTCATCCCCTGTCCCTCCCTGTTCCTATTTGCATACCACAAGAAATGAAATAAGGTACAGTCTAGCCAAGTGATTTGTCAAGGTTCAGAAGGGAGAATAACAAATGAAGAACTGCTGCTCCGTCTTCTAAGTCCCAGCTTAGTGATTTCTTCCTGAGATTTCAATTCTTCAAGAGTGTTTTAGGCCCTTCTCTAGTTAGGATGCAATTAAAATTGTATTTTTGTAGTCTCTAAAGGGGAAAAATTGGAGATGGATTCATATTTTGAAATTCCATTCCAAGCACCATAAACTCAGTAGTGTTGGCATTCAGGCTGCCTGGAAAAATTATATTCTGGCAGTTGCATGTAACACGTGACACTTGTTACTTCTAATTGGTTTGAGTTCCCTTCCTTAGGATAAATGGCCAGTGCAGTGGCTCTCTGGCTGTCAGTGGGACGTGGCACCACAGCCATGGGGTCTGCTGAGCAGTTAGTTTAGTCTCTGCTCACTCCAGAGGGCACACATTTGGTTTCCTCAGGCAAATACACCCAGTGTGGTTTATCCCTTATATCAGCCCCTGTGCCCCCTGCTCTGCTGCCCTCGGAGGACAGGCTGAGCAGAGCTGGCTTTCTGCTGGTCTCTGCTGGGTCTCTGCTGGTCTCTGCTGGGTCTCTGCTGGGTTTCTGGGTCTCTGTCTGGGTCTCTGCTGGGTCTCTGCTGGTCTCTGCTGGGTTTCTGGGTCTCTGCTGGGTCTCTGCTGGGGTCTCTGCTGGTCTCTGCTGGGTCTCTGCTGGTCTGTCTCTGCTGGGTTTCTGCTCCCCCCAGCCTGGCTGCAGGAGCTCTGGGGAGGAGAGGACAAGAGTGAGACAGGGAGTGCCCAGGTGCCTGCTGAGGCTGGAAGGGATACGTGGGGACCCTCCTGCCCCGCAGGGGAGCATTCCTGGTGCTCCCTAAAGAGCCCCTGTGGCAGTGCAGGACTGCTGTGTGCTGGCTGTTCTTACCTTCTCATCATCCTTCCCACTGCCTCTGCTCCTCAGATGTGTTTCTACTTCAACCGATTTCCACTGGATTGTCCTGTCCCCTGCTGTTGTGTCGTCCTGCCGTGGGCTCAGGGCTGCTGTGGCAGTGACAGATCCCAAGGTGCAGAGGGAGAGCAGGACTTCTCTGTCTGAGTTCTCAAGCTCAGCTGCTGCTCTAATGGGGAGGTGGGAGAGCAGAGAGAGGTCCTTGTTCTGTTAGCAGGAGTGAGTTCTTACTTTTTTTGGCCAAATTAGTGGCTGTAATACAGCTTTGGTCTGATGAAACATAGCCCTGTTTTCCTGAGCAAAACCAGGCGACTTCACGCCGGCGGTGTCTGGGCTGGCCTTGGTGACCAGGTGCTGCAAACTGGCTCAAGCCCAGCTCCTCAGCCCCTGCTCAGGAGAAATACTGCAAAATGAGAGGTCAGAGAGAGCCTGAGGAGAGGCTGTGCTGCCCAGTGCTTTGCAGTGGTAAAAGGCACCTTTTCCCTGCTCTGCTGCCCTGCTGTCGCTGCAGGGCCAGGGAGCATCACCTCCCTGGCAGGGCAGACAGCTAGCCCAGGGCCTCCAGCAGAAAGAGGGAACAGCATTTGCTTAGTCATTCCTTACACGTGGTGGGACTGATTCTTCTTGCTTGGAGAATGAAAAATGGCTTTTTTTCAGTGGGAATTGTATCAGACTCTTAAAGTGCATCTTAGTAGAAAAATCTACAAAAGCAATGGGTTGCATGAAAACCAGCCTGGAACGCATAAAGTACAGAATGAGGAAGGGAGAATTTATATATGATGTTGTTTCTCTAACTTGTTTTGGAACAGGTGAGGAAATTTTCATTTTTTTACCCTTCTTTCTTTTTTTTTTTTTTTTTTCTTTTTTTCTTTCTCTTGGGAACTGGGAAAAAAAATCCAATGTTTTACCAGACAGAACTGCGACAATAGTGAATAGTGTCATCAGTGACTGCCAAAAAAAACCACCCCAATTATTTGTCACTCAGGCATAAATTTCCCACTGAATTTCAGATTGATGGCAATTAGTAAACAGTAAATCTCACTGGCAGTTAACAAACAGGAAAGAAAATGAGCACTATATGTCAGACCACTTTCTTCCATCACACTCCTTATCCATGTGTTCTAATTTCACCCCTGATTTATGCACGCAGCAGGTTTTTATATGTTAGCTAATGTGTACTTCAATATTTTACAGATCTCCTTCCTCTAAGCTGTTAACTAAAAAATCAAGCCTTTTTTAGGTCCTCAGTCAGCTGGTCACAAGCCTGGAGTGCAACTGGTCATATCCTACGAGAACACCCGACTGACAATAATGCTGAAACACATGAGGAACCTCGTGAGTATTTTTATCAGAATGTATAACTCGTAAGTCCTTGCATTTGCAGAGTGCTGTGAAAACATTAATCCTCAAACAGCCTTTCTGGGATAACTAATTTCAGCTCAAAGTAATGATAGTGCTGTTCTGTCATGATTTTTCAATTGGTTTTTCCCTTTGAGCTCACTCAATATGGTTACAGGTGTGAGACAGATACAGAAACAGGTTTTCCTTAATGGCTGGTAATGGCCTTTTCCAAGAAAACCAATTTTGATCGTGTTTTGGCCCTCTCAGCTGACACATTTTGATAGCAGTCAGACACAAGGCATCGTGCAGCAGCCTGACTTTTTGCAGCATGTCAGCCTGGCACTATGGATTGATTATCCAGACATTGCTGTCTAGTCCAGCCTGACTGTCTGTGACGAGGGGAGAGCTCAGCAGAGGGAGCAGAGCTGGATTTTAAGGAGCAGTGTCATTTGGAGGCACGATGCTCAGCTTTGTAACACTGGCAGAGGCTGAGAGGTAAATGTTGAGTGTTCCTGGAGCCAGGCTGCAGGAGGGGAAGCTGGCAGTGCTCCTGCAGCACAACATTCCTGCAGGTGGAATTGGCTGCTGAGGGTGACCCCACCATGGGCTTGGGGCTGTGTGAAGTGGGATCTCTCACTGTCAGCTGCTCCAGAGGGAATTCCCTGCCTAGATGTGCTCTGGAGCTCCCGTGGCTCACGTCTCAAGCAGTGGCTGTGGCAAGAGAGTCTTTATTTGTCTAGCCAGGGATTAGAGCATTTATTGGCTGTTGTGGGTTCTCGGTGCATACTCTGTGCCACCTCCATCCCAAACTGGATGTGTTCCCTTTTCCTAAATGGGGCCAAACTGAGGGGCTTACGTGGGCACCAGCCAGTAATAAAATGAGGCTGATTGTTTAATTAGTGATATGAAACACATGAGGCTTACATAGCTGTGACTGTTCTCTGCTGTGTTCTCACCCACACTCTGGCTTTTCATTTGCAATTCAAGCATCTCCCTTCTGGTCTATAACATTCAATACATCTCTGTCTTGAGACTTGTTTTCTGTGTCCTGTGTGCCACTTTGACAGGTGAGATCAGCCTCTGTTGACAGGTCCAATTTATACAAACTTTACCTTCAGGATGTAGTACATAAAGACCCTCTTTATTTGTTTCTGTTGAGCTTTTAAAGTCTAAGTGATAAAGTTCTAATTGGTAGGAGGGGCATATTTAAGTGATTGCCATGCAAGACTTCAAGCAGGTGACGTGGAGATGCACATAAACAGTTTGCAGATGTTGGAATCAGTCTTCCTTTCTCCTTGTTTCCATCATTTTAAGGTTGTAGGCTCCTATCTGTGTTCTTACCAAGTTCCAGACATTTAATTAAGTGAAAGTAAATTACAGCATAGATGGCTGTGTAGTGCAAACATAAAATCCAGGGTTCAGTTCACTCCATTATGGAAAGGGATGGTACAGCCTGAAGTAGCTGTGTTGCTTTTGAGAGTTGGTAATTTAACTCAAACCCACTTTGGTGAGTTTGCAGAGAAGTGGTAGGTGTGGCATTCAGCAAGACTAGCAGTGATTCATGACTTGAAAATAAGGTCATTGTTGTGGCAGCCTAACTCAGGCAACCATGGGTTTAAATCCTGGGCTTCCAGTTCCCTCCTTCCACCTGGCCATCCATCCATTGTTATCTGAGCTGAAATCTGAAATCTGAAACAGTGCTGCAGGGTACTGTGGCACAGAACTGCCACAGACCAGTCACCTATTATAGGAAGGTTCTTTATCCCATTAGTAATCTTCTCAGCTTCCCAGCCATATAAATCAATCTTTCTGATGTGCTCTCTTTTCTTTTTCCTTTCCTCTCCTCTTCTTTTTTTTTTGGTTGAGCTGAACAGGGATTTTAAAAGTATGCCAAGATCATATCTTATTCAAGACATGTTAAAGCTATTTCAGGTATATTCAGTCTTTTGCAGAGTCTCACTAATTATATTTTAGTGGTTCATCTGTGCAGAGATTACTTTGCTATCTTGTTTTATTTCATAATTTATAGTAAATAATTTTTATTCTGCTCTTCCCTATTTAATTCATCTCTATAAAGAGATTTTGTGATGTGTTCAAATGTGAAAATAATTGTAGTAGGCCAAATTAATCCCAAATGTAGCTTCACAGAACTGACAGGAATTTTGATAGAGACTTTTGATCCACGTAAATAAATGTGATTTAGTGTTTGTGTGGGTTTACTTCTAGGAGTTTTAATAGGAGACCTAGATCCTGCTGTGCAAATCCTATATTGAAATACAATGCACAAGAGACTCCCTAAGGAGCTGGTATTTTTTATAGCCACTCTCAGGTGTCACACAGGTTCTTTAAAGGAGGAAGCCAGAAGACTGCAGTGCTATAACTTTGCAGGAATTTTTGCTGAAGGAAATCTGCCCATTCACGTGGGGTGTCTCAGAGAGAAAGTGCTGCAGGGGTGGGGAGGGCAGTGGGGAGGTGCAGACCCAGCAGGGCACTGGGTGCAGGATGTGGGGGCAGGATGGACCCCTCAGTGCAGCCCCTTGCCCCTGGAGCATCCACTCGTGCCAGATTAGCTGCAGATGCACAGCTCTCAGCCCTGGATGAGCTCCAGTGTCCTCTCCCTCACCACTGCAACATTTCAGTCATGTGTGAAAAAAGCCAGTCCAGCTAGAAGAAAACTCTATCAAAATTTCTGCAAAGACAGAGAACAGCCTTATGGATTTTGTGACTGGAAAGGACCATTAATCTAATCTAACCTTCTGCAAAGAAAAAGCTGTATTTTTTCCACTAAGGAAATACTTGCAGCCAAGGAAACTGTTTGAACACAGAGATGTTAAGACTGGTTGGTAATGTTTGCCTACAGTTTAAGGCTGTGGGTGCACAATGAAGACAAGTTCTGTTAAACAGATATTTATAAGATACTAAAAATGTTTCAGTCTCAAGATTTCCCTCAGCAATTCAGTTTCATTTGAATCCTGAGATTCTGTAAGTCAGGTGGCTTGCAGCTTCTACTTGTGATTTGAATGGCATCACCATGATTGCTGAGGAAAATAACTTTAAATTCCATTTTCAAATATAGAAAAGCCATGATGCCAATAAAATGCAATTTTCCAAACATGTATGTTACATAACTTGAAGTCAGCTTATTGGGGCATTGCTGACTCCTCTCAGATGGGACAGTGCAACACTGACATAGGGACTACAGGTAATATTGCCTTAATAAAGTGAGGATGGTGTAGAAAGAAACATTTGTGTAGGGGTGAAAACCTTAGAGGCCTGGAGAGTTTGCCTCTGGAGTTGTGGAGGATGTGGCAGGTGGAGGGGTGAGACAGGGCAGGCTTATTCTAAAAAGCCAATAGCACAGTACCTGGCAAAGTGCACTGAGTAGTCTTAGGAGGATAATAAAGGGGCCCCAGGGGAGGTTTGTTTTGGCCTCTGAAAGGATTTGGTGCCTTAGGACAGGAATAGTCCAATTGTGGCAGCACAATACCCAGACAAACAGCAGTAGGCAGGAACAGGAGCACAGGGGGAATGCAGCTCTCCCTGAAAATGTAGGCTTGTGCAGATGTGGAGGTGGATTTATTGAAACACATGTAGGCTGTGAACAGTTCTTCACCTTCATGAACCAACGCAGAGAATGGGAGGTGCCCAGAGCCCAGCAGGTCTCACACAGGGCTGGCTATGGGCTGGTGTAGCTCCACACAGCCAGAGACAGCCTGCCTACAGCTGGGCTTGCTCACTCCTCAGAAAACTTCCAGAGGCAGCAGCAATAGCCATTGCTGACATCCAGAAAAGGGTTTCTAACATATTTCCTTGCCGGCTTCATGGAGAAGCAGAGGGAACAGTGGTTCAGCATTGGCTCAGGAGGAAGCCTGCTTTTGCCACTGATTTCATTGCCATGACTTCAGGCATGCCCTGTTTTCTGAGATAAGCAGCTAAACTTCCAATCCTCACTGCTCAACATTTTTGCCCATTACTTCTTGTGGACAGAGTAACTCCTCAGGGGTAGAGGGGAGGAGAAACAAAGCCAAGTTATCCTGAACCTCATGCCAGTAACTGTAAGATGTTACTAGAATTCAGGAAAGCATGTGTGGGCGATGAATTCAGAACCAATTTTATAGAGGGAAAATTTGCTGGAAGAAAAAATAAACTCCTACAATTCTTTGCAGAAGTACTTCCAGCTTTCCTTTTATAAAAGCTCTGAAGCTGTCATGTAGCACTCCTGGTGATTAATGATTCTGGGATAGCTGATCTGTGGGTGACGAATTAGTAATCAGCTTTAGGCTTACACAGACATCCAGCCTCTTCCCAGCTCATGTCCTACACTACAAGAGTACAAATTGCTTCCAAAACTCTTAGATGCAATGCTTTAAACATGTTGGGAAGAAAGGTGGGAGCCAATCCTTCCCAGATCCAAAAGGATGAGGTGCAACCTGCAGCACAGAGCTGTAGGGATGGTCCCACCTGCACTCCAGGTAGATGCTCTGCTGCCTTTGCTGGGTTTTCTCTCAGCTTGGGCTGGGGATCTTGGTTCAGTCTTCCTTGGTTCCCATCGTTCCTCTCATGGGCTCACTAACTTTTACACTTTATGGCTATCATTACACAGATTTAAATGGAAAATATATACTGCCTGCCAGTGAAATGAAAAACCACATTATCCCTTCAGAATATTATGAATGTGCACTGCTTTCCTCACTGCAGCCAACAGGGATTGGAATGGAGGTGCACGGGTAGGCGAGGCAGGGATGGAAAACAAGTGGAAAAAAAATCACTCTGAGCTGAACAAAGTTGTCCAGAGAGTATCAGTGACAGAATTAAATCAGCAGCTTGGCTGATGGAGGGAGGTAACATTCAAGTGAAGTTCTCCTTAGTCTGGCACTGGAAAACAAAATAAAAAGCCATGGGAAGAAAGCTCTTGTACTAATTCTAGCTTATAAAGAATTTGGTTTCATTTTATATTCATAGAAAATTCTTTTAAAGGGAAAGGAAATTAGCTCAGATAAGCTATGTTCTCCTTGAGACTGAAAATTAGCTGAACACCTCTAAACAAAGGGTCCTACAACTCAGCAGTAGTTTAAATTGGAAAGAGATGAGGTCTGTTCTTGTGGCACAGGGATTACTGTTGGATTCAAACATATTTGTTTTGAAAGGTGTTTGACAAATATATTGTACAGAAAGTTCTGTTATTATTTCTTGTTAAACCCTTTAATCTGTCACAGTCACAGTACTGCCTCAGCTCTAAATTCTAACTGCTCATTTTTAAATAAGTAATTCCCTACATAGCTGATATGTGTTGAATAAGGAAAAAAAAAAAAAAAAAGAAAGAAACAAACAAAAAAAAAAACAAGCAACAAACAGCGAGTTCTGTTTAATAACATGAGTGATCTGGGAGATGAAGGTGAACGAAAATTCGATTTGCCACTGGTTGCAAATGAAGAAAACATTAAAAATAATAGTGCAGACAGAGCAAGATCAAGAGAATAAAAGTAATTTCCAGAACCCTACAACCAGATTGGGCAATGAAAACTATTTCCTTGGGGAGGGAGAGATCTATATCCCACAGCAATGTGAAGATAAAACCAGCCCATGGTGAGACATGAGGTTGCTACAAGAGATGCCAATGAGAGAGGCCAGATCCTGGTGTCATGGGGCAGAAATGAAGTAGTTCTTCTTTATAAGGCTTTGATAGTAAACCATTCCTCTCAGGATGTTTTTTTTTAACTGGAATACAAGTTCAAAGAACATTTCTCAGTAGGGTTGCTGGGAAGTGATTGATTTTTCAGGAGTGATTTATTGTTACTAAAACTTAGTTAAGAACAGACTAACAAGGACACGAGTCAATTGTGCAAATATTTAAGGGAGAAGACAGGAAGGTTCAAGAGGAATTATTTAGAACATTGAGCAAGAGCATAAGTAGAAGTAATGAAAGCTAATTAAGGAGCAGAAATTGCAAGTCTCATGTAATGAAATGCCTTCTAACACAGGGAGATGGCATGCTGTAGAATAATTGAAAGTGCTGGGAGGTTGTACAGTTGGAGAAATTAAAGATAGGCACAGACTTTTGTAACTGATTAAGAAATTGAGAAGAAAAGTAGTGCAGAATAAAGACACAGATCACAGTCTCACTATTCCTTTACACATTTTTATATTCACTTACAATCTGGGCCCAGGCAAGGAGAGAAAAGGATTTGTATGTGGCCAAAAGATGGAAACAGAACTGCCTTTGCTTTTGTTTCTTTTCTCAACGGCTAATTTCCTTTCATGCCCTCTAACAGGCAGCAATGCTCTTAATCCTCAGTGGTTTCAAGAGGAAAGTGAAATGGGGATTTGTCTTAAGTATTTGTTCTCCTTTGTATTTTATTCAAAAGAAGAAATTCTGGGATCTATGTTTCCAAGGGTCAAAACAAGATCATTCTTATCTCAGCCGGTGTCATAGACTCTGTGACTAAATATTCATCAGAAAATTAAGTGTTCCAAGCTCAACAATAACACAGGGTTGAAAGCAATGGAATTTAGTTTCTTTATGGCATTGATGGGAATTCTGAAATAAAAGCTTCAGACTTGTTCATGAAATCTACTCTCTGCATTCTACACCCTGCCCCAACATTGCTTATCCACAGGACAATACAGTTTTAAAGCATGACTGACCTTGATTTCTCTCATCTATGAAAAAAAAACACCACAAAAACCCCCAGAAAAAGACAAGTGAAGTTAATTTTCTTAGATAGTAATGCAGCATGTGGTTCAGAAATCTAAAACACGTTGCCTTTTCTTTCAGAAAAAAACTCTTCTTTGTGATTCTTGCTCAGATCTTTTACTGGGGGTTGTACATTTATTCCATACATCCCCAATTCTGCTTTATATTTTGTTTCAGCCTTGGTAACTTTTTTATGCCATATGATGCTCTGTGGAGCACACAGCAGTCGAGTCCCAAGCATCAGTGAAGGGTCAGAGCTTTGTCAGACTCAGGAGCTGAAATAAGCTCTGAGTTGGGCACAGACACTGTGATGTCTTTTTCTTTGTTGCTTGTTCAGAAACAGTAATAAACAAACACAAAGTTGTGTCATTTCTTGCTGGAGTGAAATTCCAGTCCTCCTTGGCTGCTGCCAATGGTCTCTAAAAGGCAGGATCCTGTTTTATGTGCCAGTTACAGTGCTGGGGTTGTACAGACTCATCCCCACTCCATTTGAGATTGAGTCTGCCCTGATACATAACTCCCCTGGATGATCAGGATAATAAATTATTCTTTTTCAGTGGGGTATCAGAGATACATGTCAGTACATTTCTTCAGCTTTCTGGCTTCAGAGTTCTGTTGGGAGAGAAACCCTTGTGACTTTCTGGGTATCCTAGACCAGCTTTTTTTTTATTTACTTCATTTAAGCAGAGATAGATGGGCAAGGACTGAAGGAGATCAGAAGTGTTTTGCAGAATTCTTAGAAAACCCTGAGTCTTTGGGGATCCACTCTGTTTTGCAGAACTCTCTCCTTTAAAAAAAGGAAAAAAATGTTTTTTAAAAAATATTTGACAAATAATTCCTGTTCATTTGGAAAATCCCTCTGTCTCTGTGCCTTGGGATCAGTGTGAAACTGAGATGCTTACCTGGGCAAAGTGCTGGAATCACATTTCCATCTCATTGTGAAGGATCTGCTGCCTGATCACAGCTGTTTCAAATACCATGAATTATCTTGCCTACCCTCCAGGGATCACTCCAGAATGGACCTTTTCCAGGTCCATACACACCTTTTGTCACTGCTGGTGACACCAAGCAGCAGGATCTGTCTCAGCTGGGGCCAGGCACCAATGTGGGGCCAGTTTAGCCAAGCCAGGAGCTGTCCGCAATAAGACAGCGTGAATCTCTTGCTGCTCTCCCTCCTTGACAGGTTTATTTTTTTCCCATTTGACATTTTCCCATTCGACAGCCAGGACACCGTGGAAATTATTGGTTGTTGGTTCACTTTTTATCAATTTTGTGTCTCAGGAGAGCTCTAACCCTCTTGGCCAGCACAGTTGTCCCCTCAGGACTGCTGCACAGCAGCTGTTGCAGGCAGGCTGATCCAGCCCTGGCCACTCTGCTGCACCAGGCTGCTGAGGATACTGCAGGGATGGGACATAAGCTATGTTTGGATATTCCCATCAATAACCTGCACAGAGCATCTTTGCATTTTTAACATGGTAAATGACAAAGCCATCTGGAGACTCGCTCCATGGACACTGCCAGATTTCTGAAAGGTAGAAAACTCCTGCTCAAAAAAAAAAAAAAAATGCTTTCCAGAATTTCCCTGACAGCAAAATATTTTTACTGCCCCACATTAACTTGAGATAAATGTGATTTCTCCTTTGGTTGCCTTGCCACTGACCTCCACAGCAGCGATCTCTGTCAGTGTGTCTTCTGTCTTTATGTACATCCCCAGATAACTAAAAAAAAAACTGGGATCAGAAAATGTAATAAAATAAAACTGCTGTTGAGGAGAGGCAGTTAAACATTTACAAATTTTAGGTGAAAAAGGTGACTATTTGAGGAAAAAAAATACCATATTTGTGCAATCACTTTTTTGCCAGTTGCTTTCCTGTTTTATCTTGCCAATAGCAGACAGTGCAGGGTGCACCGTAGTGGATAGAGTGGATTATCTTCTTTTGTAATTATTATTTAATTGCTGCAAATGGGATTTTATTTCAAATTTTCTTCAAAGCAATTTGGGGATATGTTGTGAGAGGAAAATGAGAAGCTCAGTGGCAGGGTAGAATAGAGGTGTTCATATTGGTATATGCAGAGCTCAGAGAACAAGGAAGGATCTTGAAGACCACCTTAGGATTTGGGAAGCAACAACACAGCCACCCACAGCAAGGCCATTTCTCCTGAACTTTAGATATCATGCATCTGCTTTTGAAGTGCTGGAGCCCAGAATGCAGAGAATATTTCTCTGCATGTTCTGAAGGATCCAAACCCCCTGACAAACACTGCTTTTAACCTTTGTCCATGGAAAAGGCTTCCCAGGCTTTGGGATGAAGCAGAATTTTCGAGAATGTAAATTAGATAGTAGCATAATATGTAATTTATCATAGGGTGAGAAATTTAGATTTCTGGGTTTGTTAGTGTGGTAAGAAGTTGAAGACAAGATGGAGGACCCTTTTTGTTTTTAGGCTTCATTTTCCTTCTCCATCTCCTCCTGTTCTGCAGGGTGGAGGGCACAGGACCCTTGGGCACAATTTGCCAGAGTTACATGAATAGAAATTGAGTTGGTTAGTGGTAGGAAAGCAGAAATAATGAACGTTCTTGGTGATAATTGGGTGAATTATCTTTAAAGGAGCCTTGATTCTGTGAGTTTGGGGCTTTTGGTGTCTTTTCTCCCTCACACTAAGCTGTTGTAAAGCCTGGTGTGCAGAAATTGCTGATATGAAAACAATAAACAACCTGGAGAAGGAGAACAACCAAGAGTCTCCTTTGCCTTCTTTCCTAACGAGGGCTTCTGCAAAAGGGCTCCCCTGTCAGGGGAGACACGTGGGAGTGGAAGAGCTGCCACAGGAAGGAACCTCTTGCTTTGGAATCCTAATTTCTCAGCTCTTTAAGCTCAGAAGTAGCCCAGAGGATGTTCTCTTTTTCCCAAGGCAGAGGCTGTATTTGCTAATTAGGCTGCAGCTTTGAAGGACAGGCTTTGCTCTTGCCCTGCTCAGTTACACAGGGGCTCAGAGGAAGTGACAAACAGCAGTGACATGGTTCTTCCACAGCCTGACTGGTTTTAATTTAGTCTAGAGGCAGCCACTAATTTACAAAGGTTACTGCAGTGCAAGGATGCAAATTCCTTCTGTGGATTTTTTCCTAATCCTCCTTTATTGGATAATAATCAAATCCAAGTAATGTCTACACATAATATATAGACATTTTGTCTTGTTGAAGGTTTTTCCTAACCATTTGCTATAGTGGTTTGCTTTGATATTAAAAATTAAGGAATATTTTGTGGTCCTTTCTTCACTATGTAAATAAATTCTCACAGCAGTGTACATAAGAGAAAAACATAAGAATGGTAAAGGGTAGGAAGTCTGAGAGAACTGCTGGAAAAAGTGAATTATTTTTATTCGAGGGCAGTAGGTGAAATGGGAATCTTTCTAATGCCTGATTTTTTATTTTTTTTTTTTTTCATTGAAGAAAAGAAAGAGAGAAACTGTGATTTAAAAGTGTCAAGGAAATTAATTTTGGGGGGAAGAAAAATAGTTATTTATAGAGGAGGAAAGATGTCATTAGTTAATACAAGTTAGTTGATCATTAGTTTTTACTGTCAAAATTGTTGAAAATGAAAAATGGGAAAAAGAGAACAGCAGCTGGAACTCTCAAATGTTCAGGAGCCATCAATCTGTTCCTCTCTAGGACAAAAGGTGATCTGCATGTCTAACACTATCAGAAACAGATGACACGATTTAAATTTGAGGCAAAAGTCACCTAAAAAGAAAATTTTATCTCACTTAGGAAGACATGAGTTTTAAAATGTTTTATAATAAATTATCCATAAAACGCATATTTTAAAACTTGTATGAGTATGGCTCGATATTCATATTGGATGTTAAATCTCTAAATAGGTGAATATATGGCAATTTTTGCAGTAGTTATGCCTATAGTAATGTTAACAAAGAATCCTTGTGTTAGGAGAGTCGTGGATCATTAGAAATGATCGGGGGAGAAAAGTCATTAGGATAACACATCTCTCATGTAAAAATTAATTGAACTTCCCCCATTATTTCCCAGGCTCAGCTACCATAGGTAAAATTAAATTACATAGGACGTAATTTACATGTGTGGGTTTCTGTAAGCAAATATCAACTTTTTGGGGGGTTAGAAAACAAAACTGGAGTGGAAAATGGAGCACAGTCATAACAGATACAGGCTGTGTATTTTAGGTTTTCAATATTGAAGTAGAGATATGGAAAGAAATAAATCTGCAGTATTATTTTCTCTCCCTCATTCTCCCTCATTCTTAAATATTTTCATGACCTTCTGCCTGACTTTAGAAGTAAATAACATTTCCAAAGTAAATTCCTTTTTTAACATAAATACAGGCAATAGTGAGTTCTTTAAAAAAACATCTGTCAATATCAAGGTCAACTAGGCTGGTCATTCTCTGAGCAAATAGCTCAATCATCACTTGGTTGTACTGGAAGAAAGGAAATACACTCAGTTTCTCAATTCAATTTGAGCCAGCTTCTAAATTCAGATTTTTTATTGGCAGATCAAAATCACTGGGGAATTTTGTGGGTTTTTGTCCCTAAGCATATCGAGAGAACTTATGGCATTTTTGTTGGAAGCTTGGTTTTATACCTTTATGGCCTTACAGATTTTTATAACTTGGATTTATTTGCAGGCAAACACAATAAAAGATTTAAGACAGTAATTTAAATTGGGAGTAACTTTTTCTGAAGGAAGTAAAAATCTTTTATTTTTGGCTTAATGAAGTGACTACAGAATTAAACACAAATAGAATTCAATTTAAAACTTTAGGCTTTCCCTGTTTGCTTGATCATAAGTGCATTCGAACTATAAAGTTTTTGCAGAGTAAAGTGAAAAATGGCTTTGCCAAAATACCCTTTGATTTTCCTTCTGGCCTGGACGATGGACAGAAATCAGTGAGTTTTTTTAATCCTTTAATAACAAAGAGGGGGTTTTCTGGATTTCAGAGCTACTCATGAGCCTGCTAGGAATCTTTCCCTGTTTGTGTAATGAGCTCACAGAGCAGGGGATCTTTGAGCAGAGGGAGGAATCCCCCCTGAGCAGGAGCAGGATTTCTTTATGGTGTGGGCGACCCTGCACTGGAGCAGATTGCGCGGGGCGGGTGGAGAATCCCTGCTGGAGATGGCCCAGACCCCTCTGGCTGCAATCCTGTGCCAGGAGCTCTGGGATGACCCTGCTGAGCTGGGGCCATCCAGCCTCACCCTGTCTGGGTTCTGCGGGTTTGGTCAGCTACTCCTCAGGTTCTCCTAAATTTATAAATAAACCAGTGCAGTCTGAGTTAGAAGTGATCACTAAATGTAATACTGTCATATGAGAGGAGTCATAGTACTTAGTAAGAAAAATATTTCTGATGTTTCTTCTATTTTTCCTTTATTGTCCATTCTTTATTTCAGTGCTCAACTCAGAAACTCTGGGCAAGGATTAGTATGCTCAAAACTTGGGTTTTTTTTGCTATGTCATCTGTCTTAATAAAACAGCTTACTTAAAATTCCACCTACTTATGATTCAAAAAGAGATTTTTTGCCATGTTAATCCCAGTCTTGTTTTTGGCACTACTGCAGTCAAACTGCCACTATCACTCCTTGCTCCTTCTAGGAAGTGTCCAGCAAAGTACAGCTCTTTCCACTGCAAGGCTTGCCTCAAGAAATCCTATGGTGAAGCAGGCTCTTCACAAGGAAAGAAATCCAGCTCTCGTGCCAGTCAAAAGAGAAACCAGCATAAATTCATGACACTCTGCTCTTGTAAGGCTGGGGCTGGTGTATACCTGCTCTTGATCTGTAATTTTGAATTATTAGTGTGTGATGGGACAGTCTTTTTTACAGCTGGTTCCTTCCTTAGATGGAATGTCATCTCAGGAGTCAGGGAGGGCAGCTCAGAAGTGGAACACGTGATGTGGCTAGAAGAGTGCTCAGCTGAAGCTTTTTTGATTGTTTGGTGGCATAACAGGGCCACTCAGCTGGAGAATTGGGACAATAGTGGGATTTGGAGTGGCCTGTTTGCCTTTCCTCAGCAAGGGAAGAGTAAGGGTGAAAATGTCATCTGTAAAGTTGGGGAGAAAAAACCAACAATCAGAACTGCCATGTCTACTTGGAATTCGGGTGGCTGCACATCGAATTGCCTCTAACAGTCTGACTGCTGATTGCTACTATTCATGAAAAGTGCCTTTATTTCAGTTCTGAAATATCCCAGAGCAACAGCTCTCCCCTCGAGTTTCCCACCTGAATAGCTAGAATGTTCTCTTTTTTAATTTCCTCTCTTGACCCTCTCCTCCCACTCACCTCTTCCAACACATATTTAGCTACATTCAAAGGGAGTGAGGCATCTCATACAGCCAAAACACTGCTGCAAAGCTCCTGCCTTAAATTTTGGGAGGAATCAGCTGACTGAGCGAGGTTAGTTGGCTGAAGACGACATGACAAAGAGCAGCTCAAAGGCACAGTGACAATTTTACCTGACTTCTTTTCAGTTAAACACTTCTGGACACCCAGGTCCTGTTAAACCATGTTACCTTTGGAGCCTATCACCTCAGCCTGGTTCCTTTCTTTGTCTGAAACAACTAAAATCAATTGACCTTCAAGTTACACTGATGCCTTCCTATTCATTGAGAAGTGAGGAGCTTGATTACACTCAGGATCCTGGTTGCTTGGACTGGTACTTAAGGCTGCATTTCATTCTCCCTCTTGATTTTTAAGAGATGCTCAGTTTACTGTTTATGTAATCCTCAACTAAAATTTTAGTGCAGTCCTAGATCAAGAGAGATGGGCTTTCAAGTGGACAATGTAAATTATAAATCCTGCATTTACAATGTGGCAACCCATCCTAGGAAAATACCCTTTAATTCCATTGCCCTTTAATGGCTCTCTTATGTTGGCCATTGAATCCCATCTATCTCAATCCCGTGGGTATTTTAAATCAGATGTGCTTTGGGGAACTTAGCAATAGAAATATTAATCACTCCCATAGTGCTGACAATATGTAATGGTTTGAGTGGGGCATCCTTTGATGCTGTGTGCTGTTAATGATAGCAATAATGAGCTTTGAGTTGACCACATCATTTGCCTTGAAGGATCATTACAGATAACAAAAAGCAGAGGTTTGTTGTGCAAGAACTGGTTGTTCACACACACAAGCTCTGTTTTCCTTCCCAATAGAGAAGTTACTTATTGCTAGGAGACAGCAGTTTCTTCTATCTCAGGGATATGTTGTTGATAATGCTATAGGAAGTCCCATATTTCCAGATATATACCATGAATAATCAAAATCTGAGAAATTTCTTCATCCTGAGCCAGGAGTGAAATTACAGCAGCAGATATAAATGCAAGTGTCTGTATAATCCTCTGGGCTCACTGGTTCCAAATGATTTAAGTTCTCTTCTTTTTGCCTGTATCCTTATTTGCATCCTGTCACTGGATTGCCTGGGAGCTCAGGTTAAAATGTTGATTAAAATTACTGATATTTTGATGTGCCCCATTTTGTGCTTTCTGACTATATACTGTGTGACCAACACAAGGCTTTGTACTTAATTATAAGCCAAGCATTAAGTAACACGTGCTGGCAGATGCCTGCTCCATAGTTTTTCATTTTTATGTTTCTTGTGTGTTCTTTCAAAGCCTCAAGTAATACAACGTGTTTTCTGAGTAATTGTAATGCTGCTTTAGGAAAGACTTTACAGCTCCTGAGAAGTTATCAAAAAGTTCTCCTCCCACCAGCTCTGGCTGATGACTGAGCCTGGTTAGTAGATTGTCTCTGATCTCGAGTTGCTACATGGAAAATGGAATACCTGGAATATTGTTCAGTAACCTGAACTGGAAAATTAAAGAGGGATTGCAGCTGTGTGATGGGCGAGATCAAAAAGGCTGTTGTAAGAATCCTGTTCTGCCCACATTGCTGCAGGAAATGCTCCTGGCTCTTCTATAGTGATATTCTTTACGAAATGCCCTGAGGAACAATCGGTTCTCCCCAGTATCAGCACTGATACTTAGGGGTTTAAATCAATAGGAGCTTACTGTCTAAAATCCAGTTTCTATGCCTTGCTCTGGAAAGTAGAAGGGCCAGACTTTGTATCAGATTAAGATGAGTTAGAGTAGATTGAGGCTTAAGGGTTTTTCCATCAGAATGTAAATATTAAAGATAGACAATTTTACTTTCTCTTTTTATTATTTAATTTTTATTTCCCTGATTCCATTTTAAGCTGAATTCTAATAATTCTCATTCCACTAGTGCTCCAATTTAGCCCAGAGAATACTGAGAATGTAACATGTTTTTGTGTCTGCTAAAAGCCCAGATTTCATCTGGTACTTTTTATTTGTTTTGTTTGCTAGAACATGGACATTCATATTTATGACCTTCTTGTTTTCTAGCGCCTCCCAGATGGCTCTGCCCCAAGTGCACACGCTGAATTTTATCTTCTGCCAGATCCTTATGAGGTCAGTCGAAGGAAAACAAGAACAGCTACAAAAGGCTCTGACCCTACTTACAATGAACTTGTGAGTACCTTCCACTTTCTTCCACCCTGGTTTCAGCACAGGGAACGGTCAGGCTGGCAGGGCCCACAGTGGTCACCTGGCCCCAGCTCCAGCGGGGCCATCCCAGAGCACCACCCACAGCATTGTGTCCAGGCAGTCTGGGAATTCTCTCAGTGAGGGGCGCTCCACATCCTCTCTGGGCAACCTGCTCCAGTGCTCAGTCACTGCACTGGGAAGTTCCTCCTCACATTCAGGTGAAGCTTCCTGGGCATCAGTTCCTCCTGTGGCCTCTTGCCCCATTCCTGGGGATGCTCCGACCTCTTCCTGTGGCCTCTGGCAGACATGGATGCAGCCTCCTCTCAGTTGTCTCTCTTCCAGGCTGAGCAGACCCAGCTCACTCAGCTCTTTCTCATGAGTCATGCTCCGTCCCCTCACCATCCCCTTAGCCCTTCACTGGGCTCACTCCAGTGCTTCCCTGCTTTCCTTGACCTGTTGAGCCCAGAACTGAACCCAGTGCTCCAGGTGTGCCTAGGGCTGCGTGGAGAGGCAGGATCACCTCCCTCAGCCTTGCTGTCAGTGCTCTTCCTAATGCACCCCAGGACCCCTTCTTGGCCATGAGGGCACACTGCTGGCTCAGCCTGTGTTCCACCAGGACCCCCAGGACCTTCTCTCAGAGCTGCTTCCCAGAAAAACCCACAACCCACACAGGTGCAACTTGTTTGATTTGATTTGCCCACTCTTGAAATTAAACAACACAGCATTTGTAGAGCTGCTGCAATGAGAACGACCAAAAAGAAGGAACGTATCATAAGCTGAACCACAAGTGGGGACAACTGTCTGCTTTGCATCTTTCTCAGAAGTGAAAAAGTGTCTTTTATGTCTCTCTCTTCAGGAAAGCAGTTGGATTTTTCACAGTGCTCTGTCTTACCCCATAACCACAGTTAAACATTAGCCAAATGAGACCAAGCATCATTGCACCATAACCCAGCAGTTCTGAATGCAGATATGCACAATAGCATGAAAAGTATTAATTGAATGGATGCTGTTATTCAAATTAACATTTGAAAATTGGTTGTCACTGTCCTAAATGAAAACACAAGAATAAATAGCCAGGTTCTTCTCATGTTAAAATGCCATCAGTTCACAGCCATATGATTACTTCACACACCACTGAGGTGCTCATGCCTCTGGGGTGAAAAGAAACAGTTGTACAGAGAAACATTTATGGCAGAATGGGAAATGGTACAAACTGTGTTCGTCTGTAAGGGCAGATGAGATTGAAACAGTAGGTGGGATTGGAGATCCTAATTATTACATGTAACAAATCTCCTTAAGATCTCAAGGCAATTTACAAATGCTCTTTCAGCACGCTATAACGTAGAAGGCATGGAAAATCTTACCACCCCACCCTGTTTCACAGATAAGATATGATGAAGCTTAGGTTAGTCAGCAGAGTCTGAGTGCTTATCTCTTCGTTTCCCAGTCCTGGAGTTCTATTTCTCTTTTCCCACATCTGTTAATTACAAAAGCTTCCTGCTTGCACTGATGACTTCCTGCGTTCTGTAAGAAGGCTCCGAGTAGTATTGCTGCTCACAGCTGAGACAAATTTCCCTCCCTACAGTACTGCAGTGGAATAACAAGGAACTAGACTTTCTTTTTTTGCTCTTTCCTTCTTTTTTTTTGTGTTATCAGAGTGGAATGAATCTGATTAATCTGTCTAAAGAAATTCCTTTACATTTGAAAGATATTTAAAGCAAAGGAACATTATATGATTATATCATAACATTCATGGTGAAGTATCCAAAATGGACAATAGAGAAGAGCCAGCCAGCAGCACTGGAAGACAATTATCTTTCAAATTGTTCTTAGATCCCTTTGAATGCAAGGAAATCCAAAATCCTGTCTGCAGTTAGTCGCTAGTCACTGGGAGGAGATTTAATTGTGGTTCATGAGTATTCCACTGCCATTAAAAGAAATTCCCTGAAAACTTTAATGTCCTTAATCAAAACGGAGAGCCTTCTTCCCAGATGCTCAATCTTTTTCACTGGGAAGTGCTAATCACAGTGGGGACATATGGTTCCATTGAACTTGGCCATTTCCAACCCAATGCCTGTGCTTTAGCAGCTCTGCTCCTCCATATGTGATGTCATTCTGGATGCATTTTTTGTCCAAGGCTGGTAGACTGAGGCAGAAGTCGCCCCAGGGAAGAAAAACTACTAAAAATAAAAGTCAGCTGTCTCTTAAGTTAGTTACTGTCCAAAACACTGTGTACAGAAATGTAGTTGGCTTTTTTATGAGTTCATAAGTTTTTATTAAAGCCAAATGGCTGGAAGGAAGCTGTATATTAATTTCCTTCTTTGTTCCAGACTGAGAAAAATCTGAAATGTGCTTCTCTTGGGTATTTTTGATTTTAGGTTTGTACTTCTATGGCTTATGACTGCCTACAGCAAATTATCAACCTTGCAAAACTGCTTTTTATGTTTGATTTTTACTCATGTCTGTGAAAGTGAAGATGTGAAAGTCCGGGAGGGCTGACAAAAAAAATGAGTTACAGCAAATGTTTTGGAGTTGCTTTTAGCAAACAAATCCTTCTTTTCTCTTGTGCCTGTATTTGTATTTTGGAATCTGTGGCAGTCACAGTAGTTGATTTTATATTGCATTAGAGAAGTGGTGGTAGAGAAGAAGAGGAGTAACACAGAAGAATGGAATACAAAGAGAAAATGCAGGCAGAGCAGCCCCAGCCAGTCTGATGGAAGGGGAGGAGGGGAACTGCACTGGGAGCCAGCACCGTGCTTCAAAACTACCTTGGATTAATTACCAAATCTAGGAACTGTGCCATGGCTACCTAAGGAGAAGCAACTGTCTCTCATTTGTGATTAAAATGTCATTAGTCTCCTGTAGGTCAACAGTGTTTCTCCTTTTGGAGCCAGGAATAGTTGAATTCCATCCTTAACTGTCCCACTGATTTGCTGCATGGCCACCTATAACTCACCTCCCTCTGATCTCACTGTGTAAAAGGCAGGCAAGTATTCTCATTGCACAATCATTTCAGGATTTAACTGTTCCCAAATTCTGACAGGTGCCATTTGTTTTATCCACAATCCTAATTCAGCCTTTCTTCTGTCCCTACATCCTGATGATAATGTGTACCTTACTCCACCTGAATTTGCAACACCATTTTAGAAAGAGTTTACTGGGATCATTTGAAAACCACCCACCCTGCACTGCAAAGGTCTGTCATTGCTCAAAGATTAAAGCTTCTTTTTGGCCAAGGATTTAAAGTTGTTCATTATCCCAGTTCAGTTTCTTAGCATTTACAGCTGATATGTGTAGTTTTTGGTGATTTAAAGCAACAGCTGGTACCTTTAATATATTGGCAAAGAAACAAGGCAGCTTTCTCTGGTAACATTAGCATCCCCTCAGTGAGAAATCACAGATTTATTCTAAACTGTATTATGCTTACTGTGCCTGTCCTTGCTTTTTGGATTTTCTTCATCATCTCCTTTTTATTTTGGTGAGGGAAAGAGAAGCGTTGGAATTTGTAATTTACAGACGATTTGGCAAAATAGGTACAGTACACATAAAACCAAAAAGCACCAGGGGCAGATTTCATGACAGCCATCCCATACTAATATTTCCAAAGGTTTCTAAATGGAAAAGGAAATGTTAGCCCCTTGGTAAGCCCTCCCTTGGTGTGCTGCTGGTGCTTCCTGTGAGGCTCTCCTGGTGTCCTGTGCCTGCCATGCTCCAGTGGCATTCTGCAGTTCCAGGGGCTCAGCACTCCAGCCCCAGAGATCCAGGCTGGAGGGGCTCAGCCTCTCCTGTTCCTCAGCAGTGCCTCAGGTGCAGCCTGCATTCACATTCCATGGAAAATCCAAGCAGGCAAATGCCTTTTAGACAGTTTTAGTTTCCCATTCTCCTGAAGAGAGGGAATGTCACCATGTTCGCTTTTTAAGCAGCATAGAGAGATTAAAATTTTAAAACAGCAAAAAAAACATCCAGCCATACAAATTTTAGATTAAATGAACTTCTCCTAAGCAAGTTTACCTTTCAGGCCTGCAGTGTCTGAGAGCATTCCTTCACATTGTACCAGCCCACATGCAGCTCACAGAGCAGTTTTTGGTTAATGCAGAGACTGAAAATGGGAATCTGTTCTGAGTGCAGTTTATTCTTGTTAGGCTATTGCTCCAGATTGTTTGGGTTTTTTTTTTAAATTCAGGAAATACACCGTTATAATTTCATATTTAATCACTGTGTGTTCTCACAGTATTAAAGTAATTTTAAAGTTATTTTGAATCTATAGGCATTAGCAATTTTTAAGAGGTGCTGAACTACTGTCTCATTTATTTCGAGAAGTATCAACAGCACTTCTGGAGTATCAGAGACATCTAAATATAGTAACTTCCATTTGCTAAACTGGGTCCAATCTTTTCCAGTTTTCACAGGGAAAATTATGAAAACTGATTTTTTTTTTTTCTCTCAAGCATTGTTCAAGACAGGTTTCAAATTTATTTAAAATGGTAATCAGATCTCATGAGCCTAAGCTTGTGATTCTAAGGTAGAATCTCTTTATATAAACTAGATAAGGTCAAATGTATTTCTGAGGTAAATTCACTAAATTAAGTGAATTTGGCTCATGGTTAATAGCTTACTATTCTGGATGGAAGTTTAAAGCAATTATCACAAAGTTGGATTAATCATCCTGAATGCTGCATTGAGGTGCTTTGCCTGTCAAATAGATTAACAGACTTGTATTTTTTTTCTGTTTCACTCTGTATTATTTCAGATTGTGTATGACAGAGTCACAGAGCTCCAAGGCCGTGTACTGAAGCTTGTTGTGAAAAGCAAAGGAACATTTGTGGGAGCTGTTAACATTCAACTGAGCAGTGTCCAGTTCAATGAAGAAAAGTGGTACCCACTGGGAAACAGTGTAATTTAAATGTTCTCCAAGATGATTCCCATATTTGCCCACTAATGTTTCTTCATCCCATTTCCCATGGTACATTTTGTCTCAGTTGCCCTTGAGAATGGGCAGTCATCTGCTGAGCACATCTCCTAACATTTCTAACCATAAGGCTGTTGTCTTAAAAGTGCTGCCATCTTCCTGCCACAGATTCCTGCCAGCAGGAGTTCAAGGAATCACATGCTAAGGACTTGTAGCAGCATGCAGAGAGTTCTTATGACAGCAATGAAGGGTTTGGGTTTGTTAATATTAAATAGCGCTGTAAAAATACTGAATTCTGTACACATCAGTGTGTGGGGCCTCATTCTTTGCCCACTGATTCCACTGTCTGTGTTGAAACAATGCTGATAATGGTGTAATTTATCATCACTGCATGTGATGAGTTCACCAGAAAACCATGGGATGGTTTCCTGCCAGTATATTTCAGATGTCCAGCAAATTTCACATTAAATCTTACCCAATCAATACTTTAATTCCTAGGAACTTTAAAAGTTTTGATACAATGTAATATATAATCCACAATATTAATTTGTCAAATATATATGTCATTGTTTATTTTATTCTGACATCCAAGAGGCAGATATAACTGGTCATTTGTGTGAATAAAGGAGGAAGAAGCTAATATTCAAGAATAAAGAGAATATATTGAATGGGAGCTTTCAGTGGGGGATTTATTTAAGATCAGATATTTGTTCAGCAGTCTTCCCACATTGCACTCCTATGTTGCGTAAGGGGTTCAAGTCAATACATGCATTGAATAGACCTCAGGATTATAAAATACATGTTTATATATTAAATAATGAACATGAGTGGTTCCTTTAAGTTTCCAGATACTAATTATGGGCTCTCTTTTTCTCTAATTTGAGGAAGCACTTAAGCACATCTCTAAGCCTCTGGCATGTGAGGAGCCACAACGGTCCATTATTGCCAGACTCCTGCACACCCCCTCTGACCATGTAAATAAACCTTTCCTGGGCCAGGGGCACATTTTTAAGGCACAGGAGATGTGTTGATTTGTGATCTGATCCACTGTAAATTTTAAGTTACCATATACTGGACACATCTGACATTTGTCCTACTGGGTGGAAAAGTGCTCAACAGAGGGTTAATAATCCCAGAAGTGAAGAAAATTGCCTTCTTCTCCCAGAGGATGCTGACAAATCAGTCTTCAGAATGTAAAGTTCTATAAAGCTCCTGAAGTGGCACTTGGAATGTTAGTTAGAAAATTAAACAAGCTGGAATTTTTCTCAGCATCAAATCAATGGACTTGATCAGGTTTTATCTGAAAATACTTTCCCCAGTCAAACTGCTGTCCTAAGCTCCTCCTCCCTAAGGGGAGGTGAGGGGAGCTCTATTTGAATATTAATACTGTTAGCATCAATTAGCCTTTTCAGAACTGTAAGAAGCTGTAAAATATTTTCCACGTGCAAGGGATTTTGGCTGGCACACAGAGTATCATCACTAAAAGATCAGGACACCAAACATTTTTATAGGCTCTCAGGAAAGGAATCAAGTGCTTTGTCATTCAAGCACAGAAAACACATTGAGACCAGCTTAGAAAGTTATCAAATTACCTGACCTTACAGTTCAATATTGATTTTACATTCCTCTTAGTCTAGTGTCTCAGCTTCCTTATTAAAACTATAATGCAATTTTCTAACAGTGTTATTTCCTGTGACATTTTCTAACCCTTGGTTACCTCATGCCCTTATTTTCCATCTTAGAGCAACATTAAATAAAACGGCATTAGAACAGCAATAAATAAAAAGAGCATTTCAATGTATTTTCAGAACAGTCTGCAAACTTAAGCAATACGGTTTGATATTAAAGAAACTTGCCAATATAATGTCCTTTTTTAAAAAAAAATGACATTTGAGTAACAAATCTGTCATTAGTCGTGTAACTGTAGTCTTATGGAAGGTCAACCATACTTCAGTCTGAAAAGAAGACGGGAAAATTGTGTCTTATGGGCAGGATCTACAGTGACAGCTCTGTTAGGCAAGAAGTTGTCCTCCAAAGTCTTCACACACATAATCAAGCCCTGATTTTTCTAATATTCTCTAGTTCTCCTCAGAGTACTGTGCTTCCTCCTTCCTGAGTTCCCAGTAAAATGTATCCTGAGCTCCCTGATCCTATGAGGATCATGGTTCTTTCCAAATCAGTCCATGATTTTTTAATCTTGCTTTAGCAGCAGGAGGTTCAAGACTAAGCTAAGGAAAAGTACCAATACTGGCATATGATTTTTGTGATTTTAAGAAGTACTTTTTTTTTCTCAAAACTAATTTTTCAGGTAAGAAAATGACAATGGGCACTAAAGAGGAATAGTCAATCAGAACCCACTTTTTACAAATTTAAAGGGAACATTGTATATATAATTTTTCCTGTCCTCCTGAAAAGGTACAATGCTAAGAAATGTTGTTCAATACAAATAAAATTGTCAAATTCACATGCTCATATCCTATAAATTAATGTGTTGTCTCATATATATAGGACTATTATTCTCACTCAATAATTAATAATAAATTTGAAATTAGCTCCAAGTGACATTAGCTGAATTTTTAAAGTATCCAAAAACATTCAGTATTTATGAATTGTTTCTGAATAATCATAGAATTATAGAATCACAGAATGGCTTGAGTAGGAAGGGATCTTAAAGATTATCTCATTCCAACCCCCTGCCATGGCCAGAGACACTTGGGAGGTTGCTCAGAGCCCATCCAACTGGCCTTGAGCACTTCCAGGGATGGAATCCATGACTTCTCTGGAAACCTCTGCCAGTGCCTCACCACCCTCACACTAAAGAATTTCTTCCCAATACCCAGTTAAAGTTGCCCTCTCTCAGTTTGACGCCACCCACCCTTGTCCACTCACTAGGTGCCCTTCTGCTGGAAGGTTCTGGGAGGTCTCCCTGGAGCCTTTTCTCCTCTAGGCTGAACTGCCCCAGTACTCTCAACCTTTCCTCACAGCAGGGGTGTTCCACACCTCTGATAGTTTTCTTTTGTCCCTCCTCTGCACTCTCCAAAAGATCCTATCCTTCTTGTGTTGGGGGCCCCAGAGCTGAGTGCAGCTTTCCAGATGGGATCTCCTGAGAGCAGAGTAGGAGGGTAAAATCACCTCCCTTGATGCTGCTTTTGATAGCAAATGTGGGCTCTGTGTCCCCTTTTTCAGTCAGGGAACTTCCCCAGCCTGCCACAGGGAGATGGATAGCACCTTAGGCCACTGCCTCAGCACCTGTGGCTGTATCTCAGCAGGTCCCCTCAAAGCTCCTTAGGTGCTCTCAAACGCAGTGTTCTCCTGCAGCAGGGCCAAGGACAGAGTCCCTCATTCAGGAAACCCCTTCCATAAAAGTCTTGCTGGCCTCATAAAACCATTGAGACTCTGCCAGTGTGGGAACCAGGATATTGGGCTGCTGCAAAGCCAGCAATGCTGCTTTATTGAAGCAGGGGACAATCCCCCAGAACAATTTCTTCTGCAGAACATCACTAATAGTACCAGATGTGAGCAAACAGCGATGCAAATTCCAGCTTGCTGCCATCCTTGGACATCAGCGGAATGTTACGGTAACCTGTAAATACAAGGACACCTGATGAGTGCATTAACACAGACACAGATATTATGATGGAGTGTTTTTATAGTCATCTATGCAAACAAGGCATAATTTATGATTCTGTAAACAGCTCTTTAAAATAAAATGAAATTGTACAGGACCAAAATACAATTTGTAATGTTTTTTCCTCATCTCTCAATAAATACAGTATTTCAAATCTGGTTTTTTGGTCACAGAGTGAAAAACTCCAGTGTTTTTCAGGACGTGGTATTTTTTCAAATGGAAGAATTTTAGCCCAGTGATATTTAAACATAAGCAAAGCTTACAGTGTAACATCCAAGGTTATGTGCTGCACACGTTGTTCTGATAGCAAATTAAATAACTTGTGAATCAGCAGCAACAGCACCTACAGAATGGTGTTGCAGTAGCTGTGCACTGTCCAGCTGAGGCAGAAAAAATGAAGTGTAATATCTTCTTAAAAATATCTTAACATGACATCTTAAAAAGTTGATTTCATATGAGTAATTCACTTTATCAGAGATAAGTCATGCCTTCAGAAGCTACATGTTCATCTGGTTGTTTCAAGCATTTGGAGAAGCCACAGTTCTCAATTTCAAACATAATTCACTTACCTGCTTAGAAAACAAAACATTCTCTTCTTCAAAACCCCAGCCTGTATTGCTTTATATGACTATATTTCCATTCTTTCACAATAATAAAAAATGTCACTCCTGATTAAAAAGTTTTCTGCATTTTCTCAATGTATATATAACTCCGGCTATTTAAATAAGTCTCTGTTTTGTATCAGTATCTATGTGCAGTTTTCAAAATCCCTCTTTTGGTGCATCTGGATGCCTGTGGAGTCTTTGGGACCCACATTTACCTGTGTTTGAAATTTCTTGCTTCTTTTATACAGAATCATAAAATTGTTGTGGTCTGGAAAGGCCTCTAAGTCCTGCCTTTGACTAATCACCACCTAAGTGCCACATCCAGATTTTTCTTGAGCACCTTCAGGGATGATGGTTCCAGATCCTCTCTAAGCAGCCCTTTGTAAAGCTGGACAACCCTTCCAGTGACAAAATTCTCCCTTATGTCCAATTGAACCTTCTCTGGCACAGCTTGAGGCCATTTCCCCGTGTTCTGTCATATTACACAAAAGTCCCACTTTATTTTAGGTTCAGATTCTGGACAGAGATATGAAGGCTGGTTTCAGACACTTTATATTTGAGATCAGTTTTTAAGCCATGCACACAGTATGTGGAAGGCTTGGTTAACTTCCTATCCAAAGATACACTTCAAGGACAAAGTTTAATTTGTGAAGACTTGTGTTCTAGCCCCTACCTACAGATTGAGTTCCTGTCCTGTATTAGTATTCTCCAAGGCAGATTCATTGACACAGGGACTGTAACAGAGGACCCCCCTCCTATTTGCCTTTAACCACCCAGGTAGAGAATTTCTCACAGTTTCAGCCCCTCTGAGTATAGCTACATAATCACTACATGGAAAAGGAAATTCTGCTACAGCAGGGCAGCAAGCATTCCTCCCCAGTGGAGTCGACAGAGGTTGGGAGTCTGCTACTGAGGCCAGGAAGGCAGTGTGGATATAGATTTGAATCCTTCCAAAGGAAAATGCAGAGGAGGGAGGAAATGGCCCAGCTTTGTCCCCCTGCCTGTCAAAGCAAACCCAAAGATGCAGGCACTGCCCAGTTCTGGCAGCAGCTTGCCCTGGGGCACCCCTCGGACTGAGGGACAGTCCTGTAGCACAGATTAAAGCCACTGGAGTGCTTGGACACTAAGACTGAAATCCTAGTTCACCCATCAGCATTTTAGGCAGTTCTTCCCTTTTCTTATTGTTGTGACTCCCTCTGCAAGAACACTATTTTCCCATTTCCCTGTTTAGAGAACTTGGGTACCTAAAGCAAAGCCATCATTCCAGAACTGGTTTGAGAGGGCTCAATGTTAGGCACTGCAATAAATACTTGCAAAGAATTTAAAAATATTTATCACTTTACCTCTTATAGAAGCATTCTATTAATGGTCTCTGGGCATCCTGATGGCAAATTATTTTTTTTAATATTGTGTTAAGTGGGGATTTGGGCAATGTCTTTGGCATCATTTATAATCTTTGTACCTAGACTCATTCCCTAGCATTTTGAGTTACTCCACTGAAAATATTTCCTCAAAAATCTACTGCTACTTTTTCAAAATATGAATCCCTCATTTGTGACCAAAATTAATCCTATAGAGACATAAGCCACACTGAAAATTTGTATCTAAAAAAGCCTCAATCAATAATTTTACAAGCACTTGTAAGCAGCAGTGCCTAATATTTGAATTTGTCTAAGACGTTGTGAGTTGGTGGGTTGAGTTTTCTTTCATTATCCAGAAGTATAGAAATAAAAGGAAAGTAAAAGGTTATCAGTGTAAAAATTTATGTTGTAGAAAAGCAACTGAGCTCCAAGAGTAATGTCTTTGTTCTTGTATAACTCCTCAACCTCAACTAAGAATCACAAGCAGCTTTATGACTTCCAAAGATGAGGGGGAAAAAAGCCATTTAAAATCCTGTTAAGCTTAATAAAAAAGGCACAGCGCCTGTTGCCAGCTCCAATGTTTTGCCTTCCCATCTTTATTCACTAATAAAAGCTATTTGTTTTGTCAGAAATAGCTTTGGAAAGCCAGTGTAGTAAACAGCCATTTTACATAAGCCATTCTCCTTGGCCTATTGACTTCTGTGTCTGCTCTTTATGTGCAGCCTATTCATTACAAAGGTTCCAGGAGCTCTGCTGGCTTAACAAAAGAAACTCTAGCAAGAAAAATGCCATAAATATTTTGCCTAATTTATAACTGTTGTTCTCCTCTCAGAAAAACTGCAGATAGGTTACTTTAGGGAGTTTTGGTGGTTTGTTTTGTTTTAATTTGGTACTGGGGTTTGATCCAAGTAGGAAGTGCACAAAACTGTTGCCTGCATAGCAGTTCTGAGTAGTCTCACTTCTTGCAATGAATTAAAATACCACCTGATCAGAATATTCCATCTAGATATTATCTGTCTAGAATGGAATACTGCAGTGGGAATAATCACCTGTCATTACTGTTGTTTTGATTTTGACATAATGGATTTGCATTCAGAGGATACAACTATTTCAAAAAACAGAGTGCCATTTGTTCATTTGTTACACAATCATCCTCTAGGAAACAGGCATGATGCTGTACTCTGTCTGTGCTACAGAAACAGAAACCTGGAATGTTGCAGATTCCTCTGAGCTGTTTTAGGTGGCTCACAGAAGAGTGTTACCTGGATTCAGGCTCATCACAGGTAAAGTGTACTGGCCAAGGAATTCATTGTTAGCCAGAGAGATCTCGTCCTCCACACAGAAGCGTATCATTGCCAGCTCTGGAACTTGGATGTTAAAAGAGAAAGTTTCGTTCCATTTAGGACACAAAGCTAATGAAAGGAGAAAAGAAACAGGATTAAAATGCGATTTATTTTTTTCTATTCAGTAACTGAATTATTGTACCTGCTATCATTAGTCTGAACTAGTAGAGGCATTCTTTTCCCCTAGATATCCGTGCCCATTTAAATAAATAACAATATTCCCACTGACTGTAGTGGTGCAAAAGCCTAAGACAATTGGTGTCATCCCTAAAATAAGAGAGCAAAATGGGACAAGGATAGCCAGGTTAAGAACTTCTGCTCAACCTAAATTTTCATGCTTTTGACAAAGTTTCTCCTTTCACAGTGTCAGAAATAAATAAATTCAAGTAGTAAAACGTTCACTTGACTAAAAATACAAAAAGAGAATGTGGAACAAAAGGGGGTTACTTTGTCTTTAGCCATGTTCATACAGAGAAAAGAAATTCAGGGGCTGGTTTAAAACAGCAGCCATCTGAAAAAGGAAGAGCAGAAGACATAGGTACAGAAAAAGGAAGATCATAGGGAACTTGTAGTCTGAGACATCAAGAAGATCTATATTATCAAGATAACGGAGTGCTCAAAGACAGCTACAAAGAGTACACACTTCACCTGTCAAGCAATTAAGGGGTTACTCCTACTAGAAACTTCAAATGAAACAAGTGATGAAGTTACAGCAATTGCTTAAGAAAAAAAGCCTAAATTTACGAATTTGTGTATTGGTTTAGGCTGGGATAGGATTCATTTTCTTCCTCTCAATTCTATGGTGCTGCATTTTGGATTTTTGACCTGAAGAGTGCTGATTACACACCAGTATTTGAGCAGTTGCTGAGCAGGGCTTGCACAAGATGAGATTTCTGTCCTCACCCTGCAAAGCAGCCTGCCCTTCCCAGTGAGGGGACTGGGGGTGCCCAGGAAGGTGGGAGGAGACACAAGGGGGACCCCAGCTGCCCAAAGGATGCTCCTTAGGGATGGGGTCATGCTCACAGCTGGGGGAAAACAGGAAGGGAGGGCATTCAGAGTTACAGCGTCTGTCTTCCCAAGTAACCACACAGCTCCATAACAAAGCCTTTTTTCCCTGGGAAAGGCTCTACACCTGCCTGCCCATGGGAAGAGGTGAAGGAATTTCTTATTCTGCTCTGCTTGTGTGTGTAGCTTTTGCTTTACCTGTTAAACTGACTTCCTCTCAACCCATTTCTCATTTTGGCTCTTCCAGCCCCCTTCCCACCCAACCAGGGGAGAGCAGGAAAGCAGCTCTGTGGGGCTGAGCTGCTCCCCAGGATGAGCCCACAGCAGTGTGCAAAAAAAAACAAACCATCCTCCTTTGGAAAGGGAGACTGCTCCAAACTAGGAGTTTGTGCTTCCTTAACCTTCCGGTCTAGAAAAATGGTACACAGCATGAACTTCTGCTGCAGATTTTGTGACAGATCTTAATCTAGAGAGAAATTATTGCATTTTATACAACTCCCTGGCTTGTAAAGTTGGTGATTCCTTATAAAATGTTGTTGTGTTTTGTTTACAGTCAAGAGAATTGGAATGATGCTCACCATTGCTTCTTACAATACTAGATTTCCTTCTTGCTTGATCCTCTGGCACACCATAGATTTCTATATGAACCATGGGGTCAGCTTTGTTGGTTTTTGACAAGCTGCTGGGTGGTAACTGATGGCCACTGATCAGCTGGAAAAGTAAAGTTGTATTGAAATAACTGTAGGAATGAATCATTCACTGTAGCCATACAGTAGCCATAACAGAAATAACTTTCATAAGAAATTACTTTAAGTATATACCAGCCATAAACTGGTGTATTAAACACATATTAAACACAACAGAAGCAAGAGTATTGTGCTTCCCAAGAATTTAATTTTTTATTTTTTAGAAATATTGTGGTTTAGGAACTAAACTAATTTTTAACTAGATCAGATTGTTCCAAGCCCAGTCCAAACTGACCTTGAACAGTTATAGGGATGGGACACATATAACCTCTCTGGGCTGCCTGTGCCAGTGTTTCAACATCCTCTTTATAAATATATATATATATATATATATATATATATATATATATATATATATATATAAAACTGATATTTTAAATTATAATTTTCAGGGTTTCTTTTTTAATTCAATAGCTGCACTTAAAAATTATATTTTGTTACCATGCAAAATAATAATGTTGGAGGCATCAGTCTACAGTGATTTTTACATTTTCTACTGTCAAGCTCATGAATTCCAATCTGGGTCAGCATCAAGACTCACCATGATACCAGCATATGTAGCAGACTGCCTCACCTGTGCCTCATCTCTTGCACAGTAACACAAAAACTCTTCATTTAGTGAGCTCCCTGGTGTGTTTCTCCATAATTTAGTTAGATACCTGGAAATTTTGTCTCAGACTGGCCTGTAATCTGGCACCCAGCCTAAGGAAGGATTGACGGCAGTGTCTTGTGTTTAGCTCCAAGGGGCCACTCTCTGATATTGACCCAAGAGTTAACCAATGAACAGAGTGGATACGCCTCTGCGAATACACCTTTAAGAACAGGGAGGCCCGGAGTCACTTTCTTTGTCTTCTGACAAAACTAACTTTGTCGTCTTTTCTTGTCTTTTGTCGCCTTTGGGGAAGGCGGCGGGGCGGGTGCGGGATTGCCCGGCCCCAGGGAGGGGGAGCGGCTGCAGAGCCCTGACAGGAGAGCGGGCAGGGTCTGCCGGACCTTGGATCCGGCAAAGCCCCCAGACCACGGCCCCAGGAGTGGATGGGCACGGAGAGCTGTGCTGTGAGATCCAGCACCTGTACGGGCATGGAGAGCTGTGCATGGGGACAGCACCTGTACGGGCATGGAGACATGGCATGGGGACAACAACACCTGTATGGGCATGGAGAGCTGTGCTGTGAGATCCAGCACCTGTAGGGCTGGAGAGCTGTGCTGGGGACAGCACCTGTACGGGCATGGAGAGCTGTGCATGGGGACAGCACCTGTATGGGCATGGAGAGCTGTGCTGTGAGATCAGCACCTGTATGGGCCTGGAGAGCTGTGCTGTGAGATCCAGCACCTGTATGGGCTGGAGAGCTGTGCTGTGAGATCCAGCACCTGTATGGGCCTGGAGAGCTGTGCTGTGAGATCCAGCACCTGTATGGCTGAGAGCTGTGCTGTGAGATCAGCCTGTATGGCATGAGAGCTGTGCTGAGATCCAGCACCTGTATGGGCCTGGAGAGCTGTGCTGTGGACAGCACCTTTGGGCCTGGAGAGCTGTGCTGTGAGATCCAGCACCTGTATGGGCCTGGAGAGCTGTGCTGTGCAGATCCAGCACCTGTATGGGCCTGGAGAGCTGTGCTGTGAGATCCAGCACCTGTATGGGCCTGGAGAGCTGTGCTGTCAGATCCAGCACTTGTATCAGCACCAAGGGAGCTGTGCAGCAGGACCAGCACAGGTAGCTGCCCGTAGTTCCGTGCTGCAGGCGGCCCCGGAGCCGCCGTGCCCCGGTTCCAGACCGGGAGCAGCCGGCAGAGCTCACATGGAGTCAGCAGAGAGCACGTGGCCAGCAGAGAGAAGCAGAGCGAGCCTGTTTCCAATACAGGACTTGGACTAAATTAACTTTTTCAGAGTTACAATACTTTGTATTCAATAAACACTAATTCTCTCTTGAGCCAAGAAGGAAAAAGAAGGTGAAACTTTGTAGGAACAACCACATGAAATTTAAGTCGGTAAGAAAAGAGTTAGATTTTAGATCGAAAGGATTTTGTAAAGTTTGTCCTAAGCTTAGGCTATAAAATTCTTTTGTGAGGCTATTGTAAAGATATACTTGATATATAAGACTTTGTTTTTTCCCCAGTAAGTTCATGGAATGCTTTGGGGGTCGTAACTTTCTAGCCACAATCATGAGCAGAGACACCAGTGTTAGAAGCTTGATGAGAAAACCTTGCCCTGGCGATAAAAGGGGAAGACCTCTGTTCCCAGAGATAGATGAAAGGAACTTTTATTTTACACTAGAATGGTTCATCCTTAAAATAGTACCCCAATAAGTTGACAGGGACCAAAAGCACAGTTGTGAGAAAAAACTGTGAAAGATGGGAAGAACCTCACACATACAGATTTCCAGGTGACTGTCATTTGTAAGAATATTAAACTACAAGAACTTCTTTTCTTGTAGAGAGTTGTGGTTTTTTTCCATAGCGTTAGCAAAGAATACTTTTCTCTCTAAATGAACTAAAGTAAGACTATTTTTAGAAGTGAAGAACTGACTAAGATTTTCTGAGTGTTGTTCTGTACATCATGGGTAGGAAAGAAAGAAAAGTGTGGGGAGGGAAGAAAGGGTGTTCTAATTTCTTGTTATTCCTTTTTTGTTGTCCTGTTAGTAAAGTTGTTATTTGCATCCTTTCAAGTTTAGGCTTGCTTTGTTATTTTCTCCTAATCCTATCTCACAGTAGAAAATAGACCCACCACGTTTTTTGGTGAGCCAGGGAGGAGGAGTCTAAAATTGGCAAACCTAGATCACTATACATAATTGGTATTTCTGCTTAGTTTCAAACTGGAACTAGGACAGAAAGTCACAACTTTGTCTGCTTTCTATCTATATTTCAGGACACTTAGGAAAGAGTAAACAGCTGTGCAGTAATCAGACTTTTAGAAATCAGTGTATGAAATGTATTCAGAGATATACAAGGCTGAAAGCACAGGTGAAAGATCCTGATCTGGTCTCAGGACTAAGCATCATAAGATTCTTATTCCCTTGTCAACCACCCAAAAAATCAAACCCCACAAATTCCATGTTTTGCTTAGGTATTTTCTGTAGCACCTGGTTCCAAGAGAAGTTCTAGCCTGAATTACTGAAGAGCAGTGGCCTGGCAAGCAGTGATGCCCTTTCCTCCTACGGAACAGCCACTGCCTTCACAGAAAGCCTTGCAGACACTGATGGGCTGCCCACTAAGAACCGGGAGATTCCTTGCCAGGTCCTCGATGCCACTGCCAAGGCCTGCATGAGCCACTGCTAGACACAGTCTAAGTCTCCCTGGGGTGGGAAAAGAGTGAGTTTTTTAAGCAGACTATGACCCAAATCTATAAATCCAATCAGTTTTTGAGCTTCAAGGTGAAGCAGACATACAGAGAGATGTAAAAATTGTTAGGCTGAGAAGAAAGACTGTCTATGAAGCACCTTGAATATCTATTTCTGCTTCTTGTTGATGGGAATTGTGGCACATCAGGTTAAGGATAATGAATTCAGTCAAATCAGGGCCTATGTCATTTTTCTGTTTTTCATTCATTCATTCTGAGAGATTTGCCCCCTAGATGTTTCATATCTTTTCTTTCTGTTGAGTCATTTCTCCATTCATCCAGTTAGTAACTTTTCCAGCAGAAGCTGCTTTTCCTTTCACTCCTGCTCCCAATTCCTTTTGTCCCCAGCCACCATTTCCTGGATTTTGCTGCTGCCTGTGAATGGGGCTCTCTGTGCCCTTCAGTCCCTCAGCCAGTGGGATGCCATAGCTCCTCTGTAGCCTGCACTACCCAGCCTGTAGTCTCAAAGTCCTCAGTTTAAACACTGCCTTTCTCTTCTCCAGCTCCCTCCAAACTCAGACACTTCCTTTGCACTGACAAGGATTTTGTCTGTCTCCTGCATTACAATTCGGGGTTTCTCCTCATCCTAATTCCAGCTTCATACAAAGTAGGGCTAAAATAATTGATGTATTTGCCTGGCTGCCTGAAACCATCCAGCAATGTCTCTGCACAATTGGTATGCTCACTGTCAGGATGCTAAAATGCTCTTGATTAGGTGCGTTGCATTATGTAAGTATTTTATAATTGTCACTAACTATTGTTTTATCTCCACTATTTATTACTCTGAAAGAAGCAAAATAGCAATTACACACTAATTATATGCTAATTAAATAGCATTTATGCAAGTGGTATTCTGTGTAATCAGAAATATTACTTTTTCATTGGGAAAAGGGAGTTTTCTAATTAGTGAACAATTATAACAAATCTACTTGACCTCAAAAAAGGGCTTTTTTAACCATTTATTTGTAAATGACTTGTATTTCTAGTATTTTTGGGAAGTAAATCGCATTATAATTTAGGAGAAGTAGAAATAATTCAAAGACTTATTAATTCATCCCTCCTTTCACACTTATTTATACCATTTTAGGATTATAAATAGTCTTTTATATATGATAATGAGACTTAAAAGAAGCATAAAGCTTCCTATCTTATCTTTAAAAATTTCCATTAGTCAATTAACATGATAATAGTACACGTGGCATTATTGATATTGAAAGAAATAACACCCAAAGTGCACATTTGATTTCTGTGTTTTCAGTTCAGTTTCCACAAGCACAAATGACTGGTCCCTTTGTCAGCTACATTATTTATATTTCTTTATACAGCATCATGAAAAATCGTGTATTTTTACAGACTCTGAGAGGCTCTGAACCCCTACATATTTTTAGCAAATGTAAGTGAACTGCAGATGGGGAAAGCACCCAAGCAGCAGTTGGTACTATATGAGAGCTTTGCTAAAGTTCCCAACAAAAAGGAACGGGAATAAAATGGAAAATAAAAAATAATAGATAACAATTACATCTGAACTACATAGTGTTTGTTTTCCCATTTTTATGGAACAAGGCAACACTTCAGTGCTCTTACCCTTATGGACAGGGACATTGGTTTGCTGTGCCCCCCCACGTTTCGGGGTGTGAAGGTGGTATGGAGATCCCTCAGGAATGCAGGTTTCAGCACGTAGCCACAACCACCATTGTCCAGGAATTTTCCATCCTGCAATTCCATTGGTGTTCCCGGTGTTTGGAAGTTTAAGGCCACTGTAAAATTATATCAGTATTGATTTTAGTGAATTAGGTTTGATAACATTTTATAAAAGAAATATTTAAAAAAGCAAATTAACTAGATCTCTCAATTCATATGTAAGATCCTGTTATTTCCCTAAATTAAGTGATACTCAATAATGAATTATTGAACACAAAAACAGTGCACTATTTCTAACTGCACCCTATCTGAAGAACCCTATAACTCTTTTATACATTGCTATATCTGCTTTCCCTTTCCTTTCTGAATTAGACCTTGGAGAATATGAAATGAGAGATCCTTTTTCTCCATAAGATTTGAATTCACATTCGAGTTTCTCTACAGCAGCAAGTCCCTGCACTCCAAACCTGCTACCAAAAAGTTTTGGTGCATAAGTCAAAACTACAAGATTGTATCTAACCTTAGTTATGGTGCAGAATTCATCACAAAAACATCTCACCCAGAAGATTAATAAGCATTCGTTTACACTTAGAATACTCAGTGAAAATACATATAAATTTCTAGAACTAGAAGCAATTTAAAAAGTGTTTTTAAATTTATGTGAGCACACACTCTCTTGGAGTTTAATCCTCCAGTACTGGTGATTATTGTAAGAATAGTCCTGACAGATTTTCCCTTCTTTGGCAGTTCAAAACATTTTTGGTTTGCTGCAGCACCAATAGTAAAATATCACACTTCTCATCAACAGGATATTGTAATTCATGAGATAAAGCCAACATTGAAATAGACCTGTTTAATGAAATTTTTCCCCTATTCCACTGCACTGGAGTTTCCTGTCACATTCAAAATAGAAAATGCAGAAGTCAAATCAGCAATGAATTATGACATTGTGAACCTAGGGCATGTGTTAGACAGAGAATGATAAGAAGTCATTTGCTTAAAATGATGGTTTGGTAGGAATGAAAAAAGACTTTTAGCAGTTCAAGTGACTCCTCATAATAATTCATGAAGAGGCTCTTATTACATGTTCCTACAAGATAATATGAATACATTGAACGAACATTTGACATAATGCAAAAATCCTTATCACAAGCAGAAAACATGCAAAATTGTTTTCACTACAAAAATTATTTGTTCCTTCACTGCTTTGATGATCCTTTTAAAATGTTCTGTAACAAACAACACAAGTAGGAATGAAGCAGCTGGTACCATGGACCTGATATTTGCACTGCATGTTTTTTTGGTGGGGTTAATTCTGAAGAGCTTGAGTCAGGTTCCACAGTCTCAAAACCAATTAATGGGTGGAATACATGAAGTGCTCCCAGTGTGCATCATCTATTTAATCTGAAAGGAATCCCATCTGTGCTAGCTAAGATTGCTCTGCATCATAAACCAACATGCAGCAAGGAGGAACAACTGGAAAACTTGTCTAGAAAAGCCCCAAACAAAAAAAAAAAAAAAAAAACAACCAAAACAACAAAACACAACATGCAGTCCTGCTTTGAACTAATTGTTAATGTAGATGCAGACATGGTTTTATATTAATATACGCAGGAAATTTGTTTTTCTTTTAACAACAGAAATCAAACTCCAGAGTGTTCACATTGCCCATTACACACCATTGCCTTTTTCAAACAGGGTAAGTATTTTCTTGGTATGGTTTGGGCAGTGGTTCACAATTTGCTTTTTATGACTCAACACATCAGCCAGGAACAGCCCCAGATTTGGTGTTATACGATGCTTGTCATATTCTACTACACTGGATCAAGCTGTGCAGGGGATGCTACAAGAGCTGCTGCCCTAAGGCCCCTGGAAGTCTGAATGACAAATAACCCAGGATCTCCAGTCCTCAAGTGATTCCTGGGCCACAATTTCAGAACATGTGGGTTTAAAAGTGCAACTGAAATTAGGCACACCGAACAGTCAGCTTCAAATAGCAGCTCCCACATGATGAACCAAATTACATGATTGCACATAATGAGACCAGTGCTAAATTTACCAAGCTTTATAGGCGACTAAGAAGGAAAATCTGATGTAACAACAGCAACAAGCCAACAAGAATACTTTATATTTTATCATATTAGGAAAATTACTTTTGCAACACAAGTGAAGGGCAATGTTATTATGGGTTCATATCTTCAAACATCAGCACTGTATTTTCCCTTAATTTAATTTGACTTTAGAACAAGTTAAAAACACATGGAACAGTAGTTTTAATTTACCTACTGGTTTTTTTGTATTGCAAGTTTTAACGTGATTAAGCAATTGTGAGATTTTGTGTCACATTCTCTGAGATGCAAACCTCTGCTAAAATTGTTTACAGGGTTCATAGCTGCCTGGGGCCTCCCAGAGCACTGCTTTATGGTGCATTGATGCACAGTTTTTCTTTTTAATCAGGTGCAGTTATAGCCCTAACACTACTTGAGACATGGCAAGGATCATAAACTAAAAGCTACGCCTCGCAACATGGGCTGAGCAACATCTTTCTGCAAACAACCCTGAATTTCTACCCAGTGTTTCACTTTAGCTTTACTGAATTCAAGAGCAGAACTGTCAATAACATCCTTTGTACTGTTGTTTTACGAAAGAGTGTAAATTTAATGCATGTATGAAGAGAGATTTAAACTGCCAGCTTCCTTTGGAAAGAAGCCCAAATGAAATCATCTGAGCAGCACATAATCTTAATGTATGGTTTTCATGGGGAAGTAAAGGCATCTGACACTGTGTACACTAAGCTTTCTCCTCAGTCCTTTCATTAAGCACCAAAACCCTTTTAATATGGACATCAAAATCAAAGCAGCACAGCAAAACCTGGGCTTGGGGAACAACCTGAGCAAAGGAATTCCTCGGTGTGATTCCTGCCCCTGAAATGGGTGTTAGTATTCCTAGAACCATGAGGCTAAATCCCCTTCAGATCAGAGTACTTGATGCTCAAATGATCCTGCAAAGTGCCAAAGCTGCCATGGCTGTCCCACTAAGCCCAGATGTAAATAATTCCATATAGCAAACAGAAGTCAGAAAATAGCCTAGCTCCAAAAAGATGAGCCAATCCATAACACAGAGGAACACTACTTTTGACCCCGGATCTCTGTATCACAAGCAGCTACCTGAAGTCAGTCCCACCACTAATTGCAGAACTAAAGACACTTTAAATATTCATATACGGCACCTTGAACAAGCACCACCATTCAAGATATAAGTGATTTATAGACTAAAAGCAAAAGCTTTCAAAACCAAAATGAGCACTCTGAGTATGATTTGAAGGCAGTTGAGGAAAACTGCACATCTTATGTCTGTGATCCTGCCTCTCAATAGTATTCCTAGTGGGACTTTTAAACTGTAATTTCTTATTTTTTATTCTTTGCTTCCTGGTTCTATTAGCTATATTACAACCATAAGGTTTAATGCATTTTCGCATTTGAATGGGAAGATTTTAAAATGGATAAGGACACATTTGTCACCATTTTTTCTTAAAATGAATTACTTAATTGCATTTTATGCCATTTTAAAATGCATCTCAAAATGTATGAATTTTATGCCGTTTCTAAAAATATCATATGCAAAAAGCACTTGGTGCCATGTTCCTATCTCCTTGATTTACCTCACTGATTTTTATCTAGAGATATAATAGATCCCACTTTCATCAGCCTTGTTGCCTTCCTCTCAGCTCTTTCCAATTGCCTGTGTTCTTTAAGTGGGCCACTCACAATGAATGCAACTCAAATCTGCACCTTCTCTGTTCCAAATCTGAACAGAATTCCACACAGCCTGGGAAATCCACTGCAAACAGGACCATATCCTAATGCTCTGGAGTGCTGCCATGGCTTAGGAGATGCTCAATGAGATCGGATTTGAGGGCACTGCTTTCATTCCACATCAGCACTCCAAGCTGGGCATGGGCTGGCCAGGCTTTCTTCTCACAGGCAGGGCACAGCTGCACTCCATCCATCACTGCCCAGATTTACAGAAATGCTTCAGACCTCCAAGAAAGATGCAGTGAGACTATTTACAAGGGCACGGCAGGACAAGGGGGAAAGGCATCAAAGTGAAAGAGGATAAACTCGTGGATAGGTGAGACCCCACACAAACTTTATGAACAAGAACTAGGGTCTATCAGTCCAAAAATAAAGAATTTATTTTTTTTCTACCAGAAAATAAAATAAGTATACAATGATGGATTCCCTTACAACACAGAGCAAGCTCATATGGACATATAAATTTTGGTATACAAAATCTCAACTCTCTTACTGAAAAAAAAATATTTGGTCAAACTGTATTTTTTTCCTCCCCTATCAGGCTCCGAATTTTATTAAACTTAATGATAATATCTGGCTTTATTTTTCACCTACACATTTTAAATAGTTGTTTTTATTCTACAGAAACTTGATTTATGAGTGTCTTACAATGTGAGGGATTCTGCCATAGGAAGAGGGACTTCTCCTCTGAGAACTGAGTAAATGCATAACTGTGTGACATAACATGTTTATAATCTGTTTTTTACTGTCTTTGGGCCAATTTAATACTGTGGCTCTAAAGACAGTATGATTGGAAATATAAAGAATTCAGTCATACTGTTCATAATTGCTGACATTGTTCCTACTTAATTACAAGTAGTTCCACTGGAAAAAAGATGTCAGGTGATTAAGAGTCATCCTTTATCCAAGTATATCTGCAAAGGTTTAAGTAAGGATCCTCTCCTGAGAGGTTCTCATGGGAAAAGTACCTAAAGCATTTCTGATAAATTATCAGATCTAAAAACCTAAACAGATTTTTGCTATCTAATTAATGAATCAGTCTGAAAGTTACACTTCAGTGTAAGCCTGACCATCTTTTGGTTGTATTTTGACCAATTTTACACCTGAAACTTCTACAAAATATTTTTAAAAATTTGTTTAACTTGTGATTCTTGGCAGAAGAGTGAATATTATCAACCTCCCTTTCCTGTTTTAGTCTGAGGCACTGGCAGGTTTTAGAACAAGATCAGCAAGGACTTCAGAAACAATTGTGTTCCTGCAATTTTTTTTCCTATCTTCCTTTAAAATTTATTAGACTTCACATAAATTATTTACTATTCTATTGGTTGTCTGCAGTGAAGACAGCTGGAAAAACTGATAAAATGGAATTTCAATGTTTCTTTGCTTTTAAGATAAATTCCAGTATCTAGCAGACACACCAAAAACTGCCTAAGAACAAACAGGCTTCAGAGTAGCCCAAGACCTTTTTCATAAACCTGGCAGGAATATTTCTGCAGAAGAAACAAAACCTTCATCCAAAACAACTCCCAACCTTTGGAACCAATCCAAAGGAAAGCTGAGTGCATTTGAGGAGCTTCATATGTTGAATCATATTTTCCCACCTATCCTGTTGATGTCTACACAAGAATTACTACTTCACTCTCTGTGAAGATCAAATCAATCAAATTTGAGCAATAAAATCAAAAAATTAAATAAATAAAATTTTGTCAAGAGACAAAATTTTTAAAGACTAAAATAAAAAGAATTAGACTTAAAAAAAAATTATTTTTAAAAAATGCCTTCCTAAGGAGGCATTTTTGGACTATTAAAGCCAGTAGAAGACATCAATAATATAGTTATTGACACAAAACCCAAGCAGGGTCAGATTTGAGTAATTTTGATTTGCACCGGTGAAGCATACCAAGATCAAAATTAGTTGGTTTCTTTTCCCTTGGTTGCCTCAGTGGTTAAAATCAGAACTAGTTAGAGAGCTCTTTATGATTCCTCTTTTTATCCATTATTTTTTACCATATTTTCTCATTTGTAAATTTTGTCAAATATTGCACAAAAGATTGAGCCACAAAACAGATGTGACAAAATTGCCAAGCTGCATTTCAGTGTCACAGGCCAACCCAAAATCTACAGTAAGAAAATAACCCATCATACAAATACTACTTTTATAGCAGCATATAAAATTGATGCACACTCCAAAAAGCACATGTGAGATCTTCTGAAACAAAATTCTGTACCTGCCACACTGTGGCTTTCTCCTGTAACTTATGACATGTTTTGGTCTTTCCTTCAGAGTGCTTTGGTACATGTATAATATTTCCTACTGCAGGGAAATGCCATCGTCAAAAAAGATATTTAAGCCTTTCTATTTTTATTTCAGTGAGGCTTTCTTCTGTTTTGGATTTTTTGTTGTTTTTCTCAGTCAATCTAAAGCAAACGATATCAGTTTATTTAAGTAACTGTCCTGATTTTTCTTTGCCTGAATAAATCTTTTCATTTCATTTTATTTGCTAAATAAAAAGGAGACATGGATACACCAAACCAGTTCTTTCCAGTGCCTCACTGCAGTTGTATGCAGAAGGCATACTAATTCTCACACACTCTGAAAAGTGGGGGGTTTTCTCCATAAGAACTCTTTTTTTTTTTCTTTTTTTTTTTTTTTTTTTCACAAAACCTGCTGTTCTTACGAGTCTCAGAATTTTCACAGAATGGACAGGGAGTCCACAGTGATATCCAAAAGCTATTTTGTGGAAACTCTGTACTTTTTACTGAGGTTTTAAACTTGCCTTCCTCTGGAAATTAGGTTTACACAATTACATGTCTCGTCCTCAGCCCCAACAAATCTTGAGCCTGTTGGACCATTTCATCCTGCTTTAGCTGGGTGCCAGCCTGCTCCAAGTTAATACATTCCAAGCAATTTAGAGAAAATTGCTGGCAAGGTACAGAAGAGAGCACTGGTTTGGGTCGATCACTGAGGGCAGGGAAGGAATAACTCAGTTCTCATAATTACAAGATGCAGAGGCCTGGCAGGCAGTATTTTATGTAGGTTTGAACAAAACCTACATAAAATTTCTTTGCCCAGCCAGAAAAGTTATGGATGTTAAAGGAGCTTAAAGGCAAGCTTGCAGGTGTGGGGAGGAGAAGGGAGTTAAGAAGGGGAAGAGGTGGTACAGGAGAAACCTAAGAGTCCTTTCCAGAGTTTTCGGGATGTGGTGGAAGGGATCTGGAGGGATCACTTCTATGCATGGGGTGTAAAGTACAAAGGCAGGGAGACAGGAAGGGTGTGTGAATTATGCAGACATGGCACAGCCATAAAAAAACAAAAATCTGTGTTAAATCAGTGGAAGGACATCAGCAGATTCACTGAGATACACTCACTTTGGGAGCTGCATTGTGAAGAGCAGCCATGTTTCTGCCCAACAGTTATCCAAAGCAGACTAGGGAACTAAGAATAGATCTAACATGGGCTTGGAAACAATATATGTGGAGAATTGTTTTTAATCAGCCTATTCCCGTGTGAAAAATGGAGGGGTTTCTAAGTGAAGATGCAAATGAAGAGACCAAGAGGCCACATCTAACCACTTCCTGCATATTTTTAATTCTTCCAGGAAGGACCCAAACCCCCTCTGCACTAAAAGTCATATGTTTTGCATACTAATGTTTAGAATTACTTCTCATTAAAGTATACTCTGAGTAAACAGTCAGAGTAGTAATTTTGAAAGACTTTGGCCCTGTCAGTTATCTAACAAATGGATATTCTGATAAGAGTGATTCTATTCAGATAAGAGATAAGTGTGTGTCTTATGTGGAGATTTACAGGCTAGAAAGAAAACTAGTAAATTGCAGTATGATAAGATTGGGAGATTAATTCAGTTTTGAATTAAGGACCTCTGGCGAGTGCTTTCTTTAAGTATGAGGCAAACTTACTAGTTTTTAATATATAGTGTGGAGAGCAATGACAGCATAGAGAGAATGCAGCACCCCAGGTAAATAATCCAGACATCACACTAAGTGTGGCTGAACCACAAGGACACAACATAATCAAACCAATTTCACACGATAGGATAATGAGAAGATACTTGGGTAGTCCAGCCCACCAAGTCCAAATCTGTACTGCAAATAAGCATCTGTAAGGACACAGAAACGAGCAAAATTTATACTAAGTAGCAATTTTTGTACTCCCTGTGTAGTTATGTAAAATACTACTCCAATATAACAGTCATGATGGAGAAGGTGACTTGTCACAGAAGATATGTGGGGAGCTGAGAAAGGAAACAAGTGGAAAAGGAAGGCTGGAACAAGGGTGACATAAGCTCCAGGGCCCTAGAGGCAGGGTGAAATCTGTGCCTGTCCTTGGATGAGTGTCTATTTTAAATATCAAGGTGAACCCACACCTTTCACTCCCAAATGCTGGAGCCTACAGCAAAGTGCCCTGCTCACCCCACAGGCTCCCTCACAGCCCTTGGCACAGACTCAAAGACAGAATATTTATGTGGGTACGAAAACCATTCTGCTCTACTTTACCTAGGGCTGAAGAAGCTGTAGCAGGCAGACAGAGCAAAATATTCTGTAACTGAGAATCTTTTAAACTGAAGAACAAACAGATGAAGGTAAAATTGTCTCTAAAGCCATTAAAAAGGACAAAATGCTTACAGGTGAGAGATTTTTTTCAAAGCCTGCTGGGTACAGAACTCATGCCATGCTTACTTCTAACAAATTCACAAAAACAACTTTCAATGAAAAGAAGCAGAAGTTATCGTTATTTTGTTGCTCAGGAAACTAAGACATTTTGCACTGGAAATTAAGATGCTAAATGTATGTTGCATCTATATAAAGACTGGAGGCTCCTAGCAGCTCCCAGCTGTACCTGGGTGTTGTGCTGACCAGGAATGTTTGAGTGCTTCCTAGCATATCCTTATCCTTTTATCCTTATATAACATAATCCATATTTTTGGCACTACCATCAATTGTTGTACTCACATCTCCTGTACCTGTGCCACTCAAGTCACAGAGAGCCACTGGCAACCCATGTACCCTTCAGAAGAAATTTCCAATACTGAGCAATGGAAGCTCAAAGATGCTGAATTATTAGTGTTTTTCTTAATATCCAGTTCAAAAAGGTAGTTTAGAGAAATTAATAAAATATTATGCATTGAGTATCTGGGATAAGAAACAGCTATTTAACACAAAGTGATATTTACGATTACTAGGGATGAAAAACTGATGGGATATGTGGGTTGAAGGAAAATTTTATATAACAAAAAATTAAAATAATGCCACTGGGGGAAAATATGTAACCTACATTAACACCAAAATTCTATAAGAAGCAAGAAACTCCTGTATCTGTAAAGCCTAGAATGCAATAGTCTCTGCAAGGGTACATACCCATTTGACACCCTGCATTCCAGAACTCTTGAGGATTATAGTTTGACGATCTCATTCTTGTTCCCTTGGGGTAAATTCTTGTAATAAATCTTGTAGTATGTGAAATAAATTCTTTAGCTGATAAACAGAATGATAAAGTCTAAATTAGTCTATGTCTAAAATTCTATGTTGAAACCTTAATATTTTGTGCATATTTGAATCTGACAGTATTTCTGTACATAGTGCAGACTTTTGTAAGAAGTTCATTAACCAAAAATCATTCCTTCACTGAAATATTCTGTTTCTTCACCTTTTTTTCAGGGTAAACATGATTTCTATACCAAAGCTCACTGTGTTTTCATGGGAAACTAAGACACAGAACAGGAAACTGCACAAAAGTTTCCTCATTCTATAATAGCTCAAAATAAATTAAAAAAAAAAAAAATTAAAAAAAAAATAAAATAAAAAAAAATGTCTAGATGATCTTGGCTTGTTTGCTGTTTGGAGGTTTAAATAAAATGACTAAATAATATTAAGACCAGGGAAGAGCCTTTTTTTAAAAGCCACTTAAATTATTCTTATACAAGCCCCAGAAGATGTTAACTATTCCTGTACATTGTTTTTCCTTCTGCTGGCAGTGTTCCCTCCTTTCTCATACATAGGCATAGACTACATGGATGTGGGAAACTTCAGATGACTTCTGTCTACACAATTCCTTTGTTAACAATTAAACAAAAATCTACATTTCCAGGATCAGCTCTCTAATCTATTCCATTCTCCTCTCCTCTCATTTTTGTTGTTTGTTTAGGGCTTTTCCCTGGTTGATTTTGGTTTGGTTTGTTGTTTGGGGGTGGGTTTTTTGAGGGGAGGAGCAGTTATAGAACTACTTTTATATTCCCGAGAGTGCTAGGGGAATCAGAGAGGACTCTCTTGTGGGTGGCTGGAAAATCCTGCTTTTGTGTTGCCATTCAGCATCACGAAGCCACCAAATCACCTCCATACAGTGGGTGGGTGGCAGCTGGGCTGACCCCAGTGAATGGGCATGGGGCAGATGTCATTGTCACTGTCACTGTCATTGTGTCACTGTCACTGTCATTTATCATTGTCACTGTGTCACTGTCATTGTCACTGTTACTGTCATTGTCATTTGTCACTGTCATTGTCACTGTGTCACTGTCATTGTCACTGTTACTGTCATTGTCATTTGTCACTGTCATTGTCTCTGTGTCATTGTCACTGTCATTGTCACTGTCACTGTCATTGTCACTGTCATTGTCACTGTGTCACTGTCATTGTCACTGTTACTGTCATTGTCATTTGTCACTGTCATTGTCTCTGTGTCATTGTCACTGTCATTGTCACTGTCACTGTCATTGTCACTGTCATTGTCACTGTGTCACTGTAATTGTCACTGTTACTGTCATTGCCATTTGTCACTGTCATTGTCACTGTCACTGTTGCTGTCACTGTCATTGTCACTGTCATTGTCACTGTGTCACTGTCATTGTCACTGTCACTGTCCTGGGCCGTGCTCTCCCTCCCTCGGGCTCTCAGCAGCAGCTGCATCCAAACAGCGCCAGCTGCACCGGCTGCCAGCTCCAAAGGGAGATGGTCCAGCACAGAAAGGGTTTGGGATAACAGAGATGGTCCAGCACAGAAAGGGTTTGGGATAACAGGATGGTCCAGCACAGAAGGGTTTGGGATAACAGAGATGGTCCAGCACAGAAAGGGTTTGGGATAACAGAGATGGTCCAGCACAGAAAGGGTTTGGGATAACAGAGATGGTCCAGCACAGAAAGGGTTTGGAATAGCAGAGATGGTCCAGCACAGAATGGGTTTGGAATAACAGAGATGGTCCAGCACAGAATGGGTTTGGAATAACAGAGATGGTCCAGCACAGAAAGGGTTTGGAATAGCAGAGATGGTCCAGCACAGAATGGGTTTGGAATAACAGAGATGGTCCAGCACAGAAAGGGTTTGGGATAACAGAGATGGTCCAGCACAGAAAGGGTTTGGGATAACAGAGATGGTCCAGCACAGAAAGGGTTTGGGATAACAGAGATGGTCCAGCACAGAAGGGTTTGGATAACAGAGATGGTCCAGCACAGAAAGGTTTGGAATAGCAGAGATGGTCCAGCACAGAAGGGTTTGGAATAGCAGAGATGGTCCAGCACAGAAAGGGTTTGGAATAGCAGAGATGGTCCAGCACAGAATGGGTTTGGAATAACAGAGATGTCCAGCACAGATGGGTTTGGAATAGCAGAGATGGTTGAGCACAGAAGGGGTTTGGAATAACGGAGATGGTCCAGCACAGAATGGGTTTGGAATAATCCAACTTGGCTGGGGTGAGAGGTCTGCTCCAGTGGAGCAAACTGCCTACTCTGGGCTTTATCCATCCCATTAGTGAGGACTCTTATCTGCAGTTCTCTCCAAGCCAGCTCCACTGAGTTCTCAGCCCAGATATTGGGAAGGGGTGGAGGATGGAGTGAAATTTATTCCATGCTTTTTCAACTACTGACTGTAACTCCTAAATTATTTGATGCAGAAAACAATGAATCAAAAGGCAGACATACATTTTGTAGACTGTTAATATTTGTTCTTATAAAATACATGGAATTAAAACAAAGTTGAATTTCAATTTTCCTCACAAAACCAACAGAAATAATAAAAAAATGTTATGCAAAGGACATTTCTAAAATGGTGTTATACAAAGAACCAAACAAAATCAGACAGCAGATGTTTCATAAAATTTTAACCCTTCCAATAACTAAGGAGTGAATCAACCACAGCAACAATGTAGCTTTTAACTGATTAACTCAGAAGAAATTACCTGAAGTTTTTAGAAGTTTTCGTGCTGCACTCTCTCCAATGGAATTATTTTCATAGCACTGCTGATGCTGCTGGGAATACTCAAAGCTCACAAACTTCTGAGATTTGGTATAAACCACAAGGTCTGACAATGCAAGGGCAATCTTTGTCTTCTTCAGCTAATAATCATCAGATGAATAATGGAATAAAAAAGTCACAATAATGCATATTTCATTATTATTAATATTAATAATTCAGAGAAACAATCATTTTGGATGCATAAAGCATGAGAAAATATGTTATAGCTAATGAATTTAATAAATATGACCTTTAATAGAGAGATTTGATCACTGAGAGAAAATTGAGGTTATTGTGCCCATGTTTATCACAGTATTCATAGGGTGAGTGGAGAGATATCTCCTAGCAGAATGTCATGGATAGCTTTACAATTTTCCTGCTTCTAAGACTTGCTTGCAAATAACATAATTTTTCATGGCTTTTGACTTTACTTCTTAAAAATTTACCTCCAACTTTCTATTAGTAAATATATAAAGTACTGGAGAAGACCAACTGCATAAACTCATCTATAAAATGTAGAATAACAGGAAAATATTACACTGTGACATGCAAATTAATCAAAGGCATATTCCCGTAAGCTTTGCTCTGAAGTCAGGAAAACCCTTTTCTTCTTGATTAAAGTCAAAAGTTCTCTCACCAAAATCTTAATTTAGTCTTGCTCCATTACCAAAACCAAGCAGAAATGACTGAAATGTTACCAGGGCCTTCTCTCTTAAAGTGAGGGACTCTGCCCACTTCATTTTCCTTAGTATAACTTGTGAGCTAATTGGGGGCAGGAGCCAGCAGAGAGCTGCTGATGCTAATCATGTTTACATTCCATTAAAGCTTTTGAAGGCAAATTCTCATCTGACAAAATAATAGAGATTGCCTGCTCATGGCTCTTAAACTATGTAAAGTTCAAGCACATTAATTATTCTGGGGCTACATCCCATGAGGAGCAATAGGAGCCTACTGCCATGGAAATCCTGAAAAATACAACTCTCTGGAGACAGGCACTGGCACAGGCAAAGCCAGCAGCATCCCTGGGGGATCCTGGCTGGAGTCAAATGCCCTCCCATAAAACAATACAGTGGGACATCAAGCCAAATACTCAACAGAGTGGGGCCCTGGAAACCACTTTCCCTTCTGCCTGTGAAACAGGAGCAGATAGTTTTTGGTGCTGCAGTTTATGGGGAATACATTCTCCTCTGTAACATGGTCCTGCAAATATACTTGAAACATATTGTCCAGAAAGTTGGCCTTTCCTGTTCAAAGAAGACTCCATCCTTCCTCAGGATTTTTTCTTACTACCTCTCCATGTCGGTTGGAATGAGAATGAAGCAATAACTTTCTCCATAAAATCATATTCAAAAAAAAAAAAAGAGACACTGCCTCTCAGCAAGAACTCTGGGCTCTGAGGAGCACTGCCAGCTTAGCCACATCCAGGTAATCAGAGCAGGATGTGCAAGAGTGACTGGATATGTCAGGATACTTACAACTGGATACTTTTAGAAAGTTGAACAAAGGAGTTTCAACCCTGATGAAGCAAAAAATTTTCCGTGGTAGAGAATTATACTTGGTTAAAAAAAATAAGTGCAATTTGACTTTCAAAAAGGAGATTACACACAACTTTTACACTCATTTCAGAAATTGTGCTGAATGTTAAGTCTCTACATGATAAATGTAAAAATAGCTCTTCAATTCCAGGTGATGAAAAATGGTTTCAACACAACCGGGAATGTGGACCTAATTTAATACAAAAATTCCAGAACAAAAGAAAATAGGGGAATCTGTCTATCTCAAAAATAGTCTGGTAAACTTGAGGAAGAAATAGTTAACTCTCTGCTGTCATCAGGAACTTCTGCAAGTGTTCTCTATGCATTGTTCCAGCAGGGCCATGGCAAGAAAACAGTTGGGTAACTTCATGTTAAATCTGTTGTGGTACTGAGCACCTGGGACAAACACAAGACTTGAAAGAGGAAAATGCGGTCGAAGTTCAAGGTGGGATCACAGGGAGGGGTTGCTTTTTAGTTGGATTTTAAAATGTGGTCCAGTCTGACTTTTCTTATAAGAATAGGAAAACTCTGAAACCTTGAACTAATACGTAATTACCAAATGCACCAATCTTAGTAATTTTAAAGTTTCCCTTTTAAATTTTGTCTCTATTTTAAAATAATACAGTCACTCTTTAAATAAAAAATAAAAAAAAAAAAGAAGTCTATGTGTTGTCTATATTCAATTGAAGCAAAAGCTACCTTTGTTTTTTTTTTAGGTGTGGTTGAAAGTGGTCTATGGTCTCCTTTTCTTTTTCTGGGAGTCCTTTGCACCTGGAGAGGTAAGGTGTCATCTGTGTCCTCGTCCTTTGACAGGGTGTCAGTGTCAGACACTTCCTCTTCCTCACCAAGATAGTCCTCCTCCATCCTCAGCATGCTTTGCTCCAGTGTTCCAACTTTTTTATTTTTTACCAGAACTTTGAATTTTAATGCCTATAGAAAATAGGTTGAATGATAGTAACCAGAATTATGTAGGTTTTCATCTCTTGGTATTATTTAACCCATCTTCAATGTTGTTTATTTAATGAGGTGAGCTTACAAAATGAAGCAAAACAGATATGAGTGAGGCAGTAGCCAAATCCAAATAAATCAAGCAGAATCTGGGTGTCAAAGTACACAACATAATGTGACTATCCAACCCCCTGACAGGAAAAAGGCACTTCAACACAGGCACACAGGTGCTGAAACTATGAAAACACTAAAGTAGGAAGTTAAGTAAGAGCCAAAGGCAATAGCCAGGTGAGACATAGAAGGTATATTTTTTTACTATGCCTAAATGCACTTATATGTATATAGGCACACTTAATGACATGTCTGATATGAATTTGGAATGTTTTGATCTATCATTGAGGCAGCAGGAAATTTGTTACTCGATTAGTGCCCTTGTGCATATCTGTCTTGTGTACCAAATTAAAACTTTGGTTTATAACTTGTGTTATTTTACAGTAGATCCTTATGCTCATCTCACCTGGCCAGGGAAACAACAATTTGGTGATTTTGCCCATGCTAAATTTTTTTAAAATTTATGTTTCTCTATTTTTAAATGGTCATGTATCAACCTCCATAATATATAATGTAGAGAGGGAAAAACATCATTGAATTATATCAATTCTAATAACAGGGCTTTCATCTTTGCAACAGAATCCTATGAGTATATATTTCTCTTCAATTTATGAAATTATATTAACAGTAAAGCTGCCATTATATAGCAGACATTCAACTCTACATCTGTACACAGGAGCTGCCAGTGAGTAACAGGTCTTATCATCACTCTTGAATTGAGTGATCCACAAAAATATTCCTTAAATTTCCTATGCTCTAGTGACAAGGAAGATTACACTACTGGAGTGTGGCAGGAACAGGGAACAATAAAGGAAAGTAACTGAAATGCTGTATTTTAAGGTAACCATTAAGTAAATATGAAATGTATGGATGATGGAAACTATAAACCCAAATTTTATAATGGAAACCAGAGCCACAGGCAAGGATAGAGACATTCCATTTATTTCCACTGCAAGCTCATTGCTCATAATCCCCTGAGCACTTCAGATCTGGCATTGGTGGTTTGCCAGGGTGCCCGTGGAATGGCACATCCTATGCCCCATATCTATCAATGCCATGCTGCTGGAAGGTTTGATTGGTCTCTCTGCACTGGAGACTCAGAATAAGGATGCCCTTTAATGTATCCTTCATTTCTTATTGATGCACTCATTTCTTTTTTTTTTTTTCCCCTGTAATATTTTTAGAAGAGTTTTAATATGATTGATGCTACTCATATATTTTAAGTGTTCTGAATTTTCATTTGCATGTTCGCATTTCCCAATATTTAAAAGTAATTCTATCCACTTTTGATCTTGTATTTTGTCATACACAGGAAGACTTAATTCTACAAATGAAAAAACAAAAAAAACCCAAAAAAAACAATAACCTGGTATACAAGAGAAGAAAAAATTTTCTGTGGATACATTGCTGCCTCCTATATGTAAACTTCTTGAAGTAATAAAAGACCATAGTGTGTGTGTGCAGTGATATAAAGATGGGTCATGATGTTGTAAGTCAGTCTCTAAAATTCTGTTTATGAGCTGTAAGTAAAAACGTAAACACCCTGAGGCAGAAGTTTTTAAGTTTTTTTTTGGCTTCATTTCCTACAAAGATAACATTTTAAAATCACAGCTCTTTTGAGAAATTGTTACAAAAAATACTCCAGCAATACAAAAATTTGTATTTTTTTGGCCAGAAACAAATTCCAATGATCGTTACCCCAAATCATTGAAATGAAACACAGAGTGAAAAAATGATATACCAAGGATTTTGTCTGAACTTCAAACATCTTCAAAAAGTCTTTTAACAAATATATGGCTACAAAATCAGCAACTCTGTGAAATCTGAGTTCTTTAATTGGTACTCAGCACTGTTAAGTGCGTGACACCCTTTTCTCTAAATGTCCAAGTCTTCTATGAGATCTGAAAAGCCTTTTAATGAGCTGAAAGTCTGAGCACTCCCTATAACTTCTGCTTTCTTGTTTTATTATGAAAGGCAAAATATGTTAAAAATACATTTGCTGTTTACTTCTATATAAACTGTAAGCATACTAAAAAATTTAAATATGGAAAGCATAATAGGTCTTCCCTAGAGCAGAGTGGGACTTCAAGGCTGGCATAAGCAAAAGCCCCCAAAGTACAATCAACTGGAACAAATATTTACATAATTAAATGAACAAAACTTTTTTTCTTGTAAATTCTGGTTAATGTGATGTAGAACACAAATCAGCTGAAGTAATGCCAACTTTCCAAGACAAAAATCACAAGCACTTTGGATCCGGCAAACCCTCCTATTGATCACTGCAATTAATGTAAAAATTCAGTCTCCCAAATATGTAAAGTAAAAAATGTGGATTTGAGACACAAATATTTAAAAAAAAAAAAATAGCTTCTCCTGTTTCAGTTTAGTTTGTGGTTCTCCCTTTTCCTCTCCTGACCAGCTGTAGTTGTTTAGAGGAATATCAAGTCCTGAAAACCTTGTTAAGTAACAAGATTAATATCTTTTCTGAGTTTTACATAATATTCTATTTCAAGAATTATACTACTGTCTTGAATACTGATAAAGGGTGAAGATGCAACACCTCCTGTGAAGTCTAACACAGGGAAAGGTTTTGAGATAATGACAAGATTTGTTGAGTACAACTGTTAAAAAAACCCAACACCAGCTATCTTTAACAATTCAAGAGACTCACACTTAGTGAAGTGTGAAGGGATGGATGTCTTTGTGGCAGCCTTATAAATCACAGTTATCAAGATATTTTAAATCAATACTACCAGAGATGTCTGAGCTCTAGGTAAACAGATATTAATTATATCAGGAACAGCATTTTAGCTACCTCATAACAAGTTTTCATACAACCCATGTACCCAGTGAGAAGCACCCTACCCTGAAAATTCCACTTCTGCATTGTGCTCTGTAGTAGACTTCAGGTAAGTCCAGTCCAAGGCTAAACAGCTGTGCTATATCTGAGATAATATTTTACACAGGCAGCTGAATCTCTGGATGAATTGGAAAGAAATCCAAAGGATGACTGCAGAAAAAGATGGTTACAGGTTGGCCAGGATATTAACACAATGTGCTCAGAGTCTTCCTTGCACAGATTCCTCACCAAAGTTCAATGTTCCAAGAAGATATCTTGCCAAACAAAAAAACCTGATTTTTATACACCGAATAAACCATCAAGCCAAGGCCGAGCTGGGTGATGATATATAAAATATGGCAATGTCTTGTTTTTAGTTACCTCCTGAAGTTGCTTTACACTACAGGGAAGCCATTAACACCAGATAAAGACTGACACATATTAACTGCATTTCTGGGAAAACCATGTTCCCTCAAGAAGAGTGCAATGCCTAAAAATAGTGAAGGAACTCGATGAGTCTTATATAAGTACTCACTACAGCCTAGAGATTCCAGAAATTTTATGAGAAACAGTACTGTTTGGGAGGTTTTTTTGAGATCATCACCAAGACATACCACATTCTCATCTATTTCTTCTTATTTTTATAAAACATAGATGTCATAGACTGATTGAAAGGCAAAAGAGTGACAGAAATGTTTTGACTTGCTAAGAAGCAAAGATATTTCTGATGCAAAGACTTGGTCCATGATATTTGCATATGTGACTTGTCGGTCACAATAAATAGGAATTAACCTCAAAACTGAAGCAACAGAATTAGATATGCTAAAGCAGGCTTGATGTTGAGTTTCTCAGTGAAAACACTCACTGTGTAGAGAAATCTCCTTCGTATACTGGGTAAAAAAATGTGAAGAAAAGTGTGAAGAATGAGTCCCGGCTTAAGGGGTAAGCTGGTTTTCCCCATAATGGCAGAATTTAAAATGTCCATAGGCCATAAAGGTATACTGGAGATTTTCTATTGATCTTTCTCAAAAAGCTCATTAAACAGATCCTTTTATTTGGACACCACAGGTTTAACAACCATAGGAAAGCCTTGGCAATCCTGGCCAGAAGTGCTTCTGAACCACCACAATACAGTAATTGATCTTGCAGCTGTGTGATAAACATTAAAGACAACTTGTAAAATCACAGTAGCTGCCACTTTGCTTTCAGTTAATCACACATCAATATCTGATTCCAACTTTGTGACAGGAAACCTGCAAATAATAAAAAATGCCTAACTATCTGATAATATATCCTGTCAGCAGTGTAAGGCAGTTCAATGCAATACAATGGAAAATAATTGAGGAACAAACCCTCATCAAAGCATCAACCTGTTTATGTTCTTTTCAGTGTTATATCGGATGCCTACATGTTTCTTTCAACTGCTGTCAAATTTCTTAGAAAAGAAGGACACAGCAGGGTAAGTAAAACCTTATCTCTTCTAGCATCCTGGTATTTTCTAAGTTCATCTACAAATTTCTGCATAAGACACTTCATTCCTTCACTGTCTCTCAGCTCACCACCAGGAGAGCTGGTGCAACCAGCAGGGATGTCTGGCACCAGGCAGTGATGTCAAATCTAATTTAATGCAGGAACTGACTCAAAGGACCTGATATTCCAGTGAATATTAGAGGAAGTTCACGAAGAGTTTTTAGAAGCACCATGATGGGCAAGGGTGGGAGCAGAGAATTGTATCAGGTCTGTTCTTTAGGTGGCAAAACCTCTGCTTGGGGAAGAGGTAGAACAGATAGGGGAAGCTTAAGAGCAGCCTCAGTTTCTCATGGGGTAAGGTATGCATGAAAGAAAGAAACAGACCAAAGGTCTTCTTCTTCCTTCATATGCAGAGGAAGAATTGTGTGTTGAGATGCTATAGAAGACAGAGGTTGCAGGGAATTAACATTATCAATATAGTCAGCTGGAAGTGTGAATATATGACTGAGGATAAAGAATGAAAAAGCCCTTATTCCTGAAATCTTCTGGCATTTATTTTCAGATGAAGCAAGGGTTGGGAAAAGCAGAGAGAAGCATTCAGTGATCCTCCACTTTTATTTTCTGGTCCTCCATGTGATTTTCACTTAGAATTACAATTCTAGGAGACATCATCAGATTTCTAGGTAAGAGACATCATTGCAAGGTAGTCAAAGGAACCACTTAAGAGTGGGTTTTAACAAACCTACTCATTTTTACCTTCTCCCACATACAATCATCTCAGCTGAAAAATGTATAGCTGAAAACCTACTTAAAGAAGGAAGTAGAAGATTAACCATATAGTAGAAGAGAAAATAATTTCCCTGGAAGCCTCCAAAACCCCAAAGGAACCTGTAATTGGCAAATGTTTCTCTGAACCCTTTGGAGAAACTGTCATTTCCCACTTCATGTACACACAAGAGAACCATTTCATTCTGATCTTGAATGATCTGAGGTGGCTTTTTCCCTGTTTTTGCTCATGCTTAATCTTGAAAAAGTGGAGCGGTAAATTATATAGGTGATAGCTTTTTTTTTTTTCCCACACTAACTGAGAATCCTTCCACAAGAACCATTTTAAATTTATCATTTATGGCTCTGTAACATCTCTTTCGCTTAAGTAAAGCAGTCTGAAGACTAAACTCAGAATTTGGCTTTCTCAAATGATAATGAATTTACCCAGGCCGTGAAATGCACTAAGCTTTAAAGATGTGATGTCACTAAACTCCTTTTGAACATGGACTAAAAGTGATTCTTCAAAAGGATGCCAGCCAAAATGTCAAGCTTCCTACAGAATTTACAAATTCAGCCATAGCTATATATTTCCATTGTTAAGTAAAATCCTACTGATTTTTCTTACATGCTTGATCAGAACATCTAGGAGAAATGGAGATGATCCTAATTTATGTTCATTCTCAAGATAATAATTTATTAAATTCAAATTTTTGTAACCAGCTGAGGACAGTGGTGTTATTTAGGCAATCCTTACGCCTTGCACAGATGGGAAATGTGTCTCACAATATTTTCATACGTTAAAAGTTCAGGAGAAGGAATCTCACCTGACAGCATTTCCATACTTAGAGACCCAACAATCCATTTTCAGGCAAAACTCTACAGAGTTGACTCATGAGGACTCTAAGCTATGGAAATATGAATTCCCTCTATCACAGTAACCATATGTTAAGGGACATATATCATAGAAAGTATTTTTTAAGTGTGTGATTCAGTGATTCCATGTTCACTGATTTTGTACTTGCTTCAGAGTACAAAATCAGATCCTTGAACATCTCCTACACTGAATCTCACTGTGCTTTGAGAAGCTTTAAAACAAGCTCTCTTGCTCAACATAGTTCATCATTTTTCCTAATTGAAAAAAGTTTTCAAGGCTTCAAAATTATATTGGACACCATGACACAAAAAATATAATGCTGCAATTAAAAAAAAAGCAGAGAAATGTGAAGATTAAATACATTTACAACATTATTATGGCAGTATTAGAGTATGGTAATACTTAAGAATATCTTCTGGATAGATCACTTCAAAAATATTTTTCCTTGACAAATCTTTTGAAAATTGCAAACTTTTGTGTGTTGTTTTTCCTAACAGTGCTTCCTCCCCACATTTTCATTTGCAATTTTTTTTAGCTACTGTAAAAAGAAAAAAAAGGGTAAAATATAGCTATCACTAGCAACAGTGACAAGCCAAAATAGGTATTTTGTAAGTATGCACGTAATTGTGCTGCAAGAGATTTTAAAAATATTTTGTTCTTGAAAGAAAATTATATGCAAAAACTGGAACAACAGAAATTTATTTGCTTTAGTTTGCAATAAAATTTTCAACACCCATCTAATTGCCTTTTCTGACTTCACATCCCAGGGGGCTCGGGCTGCCTGCTGAGAAACACTGTCTTAGGGAGAAACACTCTGAGGAAGAACATGCCTTTGCAGTGGCAGAACACAAAGAAAAATCTTCATCACCACTGTTACTGGCAAAAAAAATATAGATTGGGGTTTCCATTTCAATAACATGTTTAAATTTCAGACATTTCCTTCAATTTAAGCAACAAAAAATATATCAGTAGATAACAGGTACCCCAACATTTGACATCTTTCCATGTGATGGTTTTGTGCTGTTTAAATATTTTTTGTTACTACCTGAAGTCTATTTCAGACACCAAGTGATCCATAAATTCAGTTCCAGAGGATTAAAAATAAAAAATAATTAAGAATCCCACCATTTTTCCCATTTCTTTCATGGAGAAAACTGAAAACTTTTTTACCTCAGGAGAAGGCAGTCGAGTCATATCTACCTCACCACCAATTGGTGAAGACAGAAGCTTGTCACCCAGAATAATTTTCAGGCAGCTTGCCATTACTTCCTGCTGCTTAGGGCTGCAGTGGTTCTCCAAAGACAGTACAAGTGGATAGGGAGATGACTGGAAATATAATTTTGGGATCTTATTATTAATAAATAAAAATGGAAATAATTTCTCTTCCAAAATATCTTTTAAAAGTCCCCTTGGCAATCTGTCTTTGCCTTCATTTTTAAAATATTCAGAATATAAATCAGTTGTTTCAGGTTCAAAACACAATTAAAAAAGTTTACATTTCTGGAAAAAAGAAAACACAATTGAAGAAAAAAATACACCTTCAGAAAGTTAAAGCAGAGCTAGACATATGCAGGGGTGTAAAAAGAACTGCTTTTTTTTTTTGTTTTAAAAGATAAAATCAGATTCTAAAATTAAAATTGAAAAGATAAAGCAGGATTAAATGTCTTTTGCTTTAGTTTATGACAGATTTATTGATGATTTTCAAGTTGATAGTCTCCCCAAAGCTTGTTCAGCAATGATTGCCGTTACGTGAGCAAGCTATGCATATTTTTAATATTTCATAATATCTTGGATTTTCTAGGGACAGTCTACACATTGCTCATCACTCTACTCAAGTAAAGGTAATTAAGTAAAAATTCATGGTAAAAGGTGAAAAAGGGAAATAGAGAAAAATTAGAGAATGACTCAAAAGAAATGCAACCATTTCAAACACACAAATAAAACATAGTCTGAATGAAATCTTGGTTCAGGCAGGACTAAATTGTCAATAAGGAAAACACCGTTTTATGTTTTCATGCCTTTGCATTTGTCCCCTGAGCATTTGCTATTGACTGCTAAGAGAAGCAAAGCTCAGCCTGCATGGACAGCTGGTACCAACCAACCATTACCTATTGTGATTTTAACATCTCATTGGCACTCAGGCTGCAGAAATGAAGTTTGTGTTAGAGTTAAGCTCAATATGTTGTCTATTAGCAAGAATAGGAGACTTATATCTGATGGGTTTTGAAAAACAGCAGAATAAAATCATGGTTCTAATTTCACTTTAAAAATCAGAGACTTAATTAAATTTTCCATAGAAAACAGAACAGAAAAAACACAGCTTTGATTAACACTGAGAAGGCTATAAACATGTCTAAAAATCCACAGAAATTTATGATGATGGATGTATATATTCACACACTGCAAGGCTGGCCCGATTCTGAGATTTATCTTAATAGTCATTCAGGGCTTCCTTTGAGCAGGACTTTTGCCAGAAGCCTATACAAAAGCCTGAGACAGTGCCAAAACCTCCCCAGATTTCAGTGCTTTCCCAGAGATAGGCAGGAGGAGCATTGCCCTGATCAGTCACCTGACCAAAAAAAATCAGTAGCTGCTAACATTTATCAGGTCAACATTCAAAATAAAAAGAGAGGAAATGAGTCTCAAACTCATCTATTATCTAATATTTTTGTCTATTTCATAAATTCACACATAAGATATGAGACAGACTGATAGCAGCAGAAGAATAAATGATACAAAATGATACACAAATGATTAAAAATTAAAAAAAAAATTAAAACCTTTAAAATATATAAAGAAGGAGGAAAAAGTTCCAACTCCAAAGACCAATTCTGAACTAGTTCTTCAATTTATATTCAGTCCTTGTTTAAATGATCTCAGGTGAGAATTACACCTAACAAGCCAAGTAGGATCACCTGAATCTTTGCACTGAGTTTGGTTTATATTCATTATCAGGAAAAATTATTATGATTCCTTTAAAAAGTTTTAAAAATACATCAAAAACAAATAGCACAATTTCTCTGTGATTAATTTAAACAATGCCCATTGCCACAGTCTCTGTTTCATATTTATTTTACCCTGGAGACTCTATAAGGGCCATGTCTTTACTTTAGTTACAGCCCCCAGCACATTCCACCCATCTAATATCCACATACATAGATCTATACATACCATAAATGCATACTTGTCAATCACATGAATTACAGAACGGAATGGAATTCTGCTTGTTAAAGTGTGACCATGATACACAATGGGCTCGTCGTCATTGCCATCCCAGCAGTCAATCTCCAGGCAACGACATCCTTTTAGGAGAGCACTTCAGAAGAACAAGAGAAACAATTTTACAGTCAAAAGAGAGACACCACACATTTGTATACAAGTTGCTGTATTTCTGATTACAGGCACAGTGATTAATTACAGAAAACACACCTCAGTTTCATCAAAAATAAAAAGAAATCCTATGGAATTATGCATATATGAGACAGATAAAATTTCTGCTATTTTAGGTGTGTTATGTAATAAACTTCATTAGAGCATTAAAGATTATGGAATCCCATAAGACTAAAAATGAGGGTCAAAGATTTCAATAAAGGAATTTTGGAATAAAGGCAAATTGCCACTTAAAAGAATAAATATTTTTAATGGCCTCTCATGTTATTATTCCCAACTTGCTTGTAATTTTTGAGAATCACTGTATTTAAAAATCCTTTGCACATAGAGAATCAGGTTGCATTTGGTCTTTACTAAGACAGTTTTCCCCAGAAAATATTTGTAAGGGGGAGAATTAAAGTTTCTTAGGCACCTTGACTATACTGCTTTAATTTTAATATGTTAGTAGCATCCCTTAAATTCTTAGGTTTCTAATATTTGACTTGCGACTAACCGAAACATTTCTTATAAACTGTTTTACTTAATTGCCAATCTGTCTTTTACATGCTGCTTTTCACACATTAACAATATGTCAAATATGCCTCGAGCTGATTTTAGCATTTTCCTCACACAGATAGGAGATAAAGAGGAAGACAGAGGGAGGTTATACCCTCTTTGCCATTACTTTCAGCAATGCAGCGTTAATACCATGGAATTGTAAATACTGTTAGAAATTCAGTATTGTTTCTGATGGTTGCAAATCACTATAGAATATTAAGAAAGCAACCAAAAAAAAATAGAATTCAGGTAGATGATAGTTCCAACTGCTTTCGCTTCACTAAAGTAGTACAAAAAATAGGAATTCTGGACACATCTCTTCCTAATTCTTAATACATCCTGCCCTCTCAGTGCTGCCTTGATTACACAATCCATTTCCTTCTCCCCTGCCTAGGCAGAAAGGCATCCTGGTCTCACCCTCCTGGAGTCTCACACTGCAGAGGTTCCTCTCCCTGCTGCCCACCTGAATGCCCTCGTTGTTGTTTTGGTCGTTTCTAAACTGCCCACATTGCAACATGCAATGAATGAGTTGCATTCGAAATGCAGCTGAGCACCAATGGCCTTGCCACTGCCCCACTCCAACACACATCCTGCACATGGAACAGATCAGAGCTTGCCCCAGAACTTTCCATTTCTGTCAGGGACTTATTTACTTTTGCACAGCATGTTGAGATTAAAAACTGATTTAATCACGTACTGTACACCATACTATAGATTTCATTTGCTGCAAGGTTGATTTTCTGAGATGTATGTAAAAAAAAAAAAAAAAAATATAGATTTTTTCCAGACTATGAACAGATGGTTTGGCAAATATATTGAAAAGTGTACACACAAAATAAAATACCAGTCTCACATTTTCAAATTGTAACTTTGATGGCTTTGTCCTTTATTGCCAAATGGAATTGTAAGTAACTTAGCATTCACTTTTCTAAAAAAAAAAGCCAAAGAATGTTTAAAATATTAAAAACCAATGTGTAAATACCTGGTATATCCCCATAAATGACTGGGTCCTATTAGCTGGTCACCTATCAAGTAGGTGTTGTGAGAAGATGAAATATAATAGTCACATAATGGGTGCTTCATATCTTGGTAGATGATCTTGTGCTGGCTTCTAAATATTGAACATTCGTCTGAGTTCATGTACCTTATAAATCCTTCAAATGACATCTGCCTTTTCTTCCTCACTGAACAAAAACAAAAGGAAAAAATCTCTGTTGTGAAGCCATCTGATGGTTATATCTATGAACTTTCTGAAGTTTTTAATAGCCAATTCTGAACGCTGCTAAAAGTTATACAGCACAACACTTTCCTGCAATTTTAAAATTCATAACAAATGTATAAACAACACAAAAACCAGATACATGTGATTCTGGAGCTGAATTGCTGTGGTTCAAACTTCTTAGAGGAAATAAATGTGTTTTGACACTTTTATTCTTCTATGGACAGAAGTAAGAAGAGTTTTCAGTAATCCTGATTAAATATAAAGTAAAATATTTGTTGTTTACTTTGGAAAGTAACGTGCCAGACATTATGTTAAGAGAATCTTCTCCTTTAAGAGATTGTTCTCTAAAAAGTCAGTCAGAAATCCTCAATATAATCTTGCAGAAACTATGACTCCTACCACCAGATATCTTCCCTGCGAGTGGAAATTCCAAATAAATATTGATCAAATCATGTTTAGAAATATTTGAAATAAAAATAACATCCTAACAAAAGAAATAAATGCCCACACAGATGAATTGCAAATCAAGCTTATTACACTGCTTCATTTATAACAAAATGAACTAATTGAGTCCATACCAGTGATAGTCATCCACTTGTTTTGGTTTTGGCTGATTTAATGGCAAACAGAGCCATTACACTGCCAGCTACTGCTTCCAATGTCATGGTTTGAATGCAGTCATTTTACAACTGATATAATCTGAAAAGTCAGCTTTGTTTCAAACCATAGTTTGAATTAGTGAGGGATTTTGCCCAGTTCTTACTCTAAAATAACTTTATTGTCACATAGCAAGCTGGTAGTGAACAAGCAGTAAATAATCCAGGATTATTTTATGCTAACAATAATGTAGAAGTCATTGTATACAAACTTGGGGGCTGGAAACGTGCAGGAAATCCCCCTTCGCTGCCCTGGTAGTTCTTACTACAGCTATAAGAATCAGAATGCACAAGTTAGAATTGCAATTATTGATCTTTGGGATGTAACAGACTGAAAGATTTACACCTGAATGAGAATTTACAGAAAATAATTATTTCTCAATTACACAGGTTTTGAACTAGAAAACTTGCAATATTTTACAATGATAAAGAAAAACAGAAGACCAAAACATACATTTGCCCACTCACTGTTATTCCTACCAGAAGTCTTTCTGAAGTTATTCTTCTAGACTATCATTGATGAGGAATCCACAGACAACCCAGTAAAAATATTTCAACAGCTAAATAACCTTATAGTTTGGAAATTTTCCATAATTAAGAAACAGAAGTTTACCCTGAAACTTCCTTGCTGTCCAAATATTCATTCTCTTTGGTATTATTCCTCTCCTCTTTTGTCACACTCTTTCACTTATGAGAACCACTCTCTCATTTCCCTCATTCTACTGCTTTCTACAAAAACCAATCCAAGCCAGGGTATCCCTCTGTTTCAGATTTCTGATAATTTTAATTTTCATGCTATCCACCAGTGATGTTAATCTTTCATAGGAGAAAAGAAAATACTATTTCTTCATGGAATGTCCTGACAAAGTGCTACTCACCTTTACCTATCTTAGAAGGGTTTACACATTTATTATTTGCTCTGGTTTTTTTTTCTAGTAAGTGACAGTGTCTAGTTCCTTGGATGTTCCCTTTCTAAAAGAGATATTACATGTGATCTTTTCCATTCTTTCAATTCATCATTCATTTCACCCTATTTTTAAAATTAACTTTTGTCTTGTATTAGTCAAGCTTGTTACAGTCAATACACTAAGATCTTGGATTTGCCAACCTGTCTTCCCTAGCTGATTATGTTATTTAAGAAGGTCCTACTCTGTTTCATCCATATTTTTGACTGAGATCTTACTTGGACTAAAAATATTAATATTATTACAGAGCTGACTGTACTTATTGCATCAGGAATTTCTTTGGTCTTCTCTTAACTGAGATTTGCAGGATGACTTCTAGCTACCCTGACTCCTGAAAAGTGCATCCTATTTAATATCTTGACTTAGATTTATCCACATGCACCTGTTATATTGTTCTATATTTGTAACAATTGGATTAAGTTTCTACTTTCTGGATCTTTTGAAACTAATTTTTTTGTGTTACACAAAACAAAATACACTCGTCCTATATGCTTTGTATTTAACGAATTACATGAATGTATTGATTTAATTTCTTATTAATTTACTGTTTGTGGTCTGTATATTTCTCTGAGCAATTACAAGTAGAGCTAGTAACAATTTGTGTGTGTGTGTGTGTGTGTGTGTGTGTGTGTGTGTGTGTGTGTGTGTGTGTGTGCACATGTGCAAGCATTTCTCATTTTCTAACAAAACTTACCTTTTCTGCATTTACTTATTAAATTGGTGAAAAATACTGGGTTTTCAAAGTCTTGCTTCTTTTCTGAATTATTTATTATGTTTTCCCGGCTGTTCTTGTTGAGAAAAGTTAAACACAATGTTCTCAAGAGAAATTAATATTTAGGCAAAGATGCTGATGACCATAATCCCCCAAAAATGAACATTTATCACTGTTTTGTTAGTCAATATGTAAGCCATGGACTTCAGTAAAAAATTCAACTCATGTCTCCAATCAACGGGCTAAAAATCTCTGTATTTTTACAGAGCTTGTTACAGTCCCTTACATTTCTGAGGAGTAGCCCAGTCATACTATTTTCTGACCATTTACAGACATTTTCTGCTTCTACATTAAAGGAAATGGGAATTCATCTCCATAACTATTCCACAGTGAAAAGACTTTCATCAAGACCTTACATTTCTCCCCTGGAGGAACCTCAGTCTTTTTCTCCATTAGGACCTTTTAGCAGTGGTTAGTGTGTACACACATATCCATTCATAGAAAGGGAAGGCAAGAAAAGATTTCTGTCTTCTCATTGCCTCTTTTTGTTCACAAGGTTCAGTTTCTTGCCTTCCTCTTTTGGATAGTGTGGAATTCATTTCATTTACAATATTCTTTTATATTGTTTGGTTTATTTAAAATCTGATTCAAGAAAAAATGCTTTATCTCATTCCTCTTGTTAAGGTAAACTCCATCTCTGCCATATATACAAATACTGTCTTATCAGAGAGGAATTATGGATATAACCTGAGTATTTGAAAGACTCAGATAACATTATACATTATTTTTAGAGTTTATTACATTCTGCTTTCTTATTTATCTTGGAACTTCTTTGAAAGAAGAAAGAAAGAAAGAAAGAAAGAAAGAAAGAAAGAAAAAGAAAGAAAGAAAGAAAGAAAGAAAGAAAGAAAGAAAGAAAGAAAGAAAGAAAGAAAGAAAGAAAGAAAGAAAGAAAGAAAGAAAGAAAGAAAGAAAGAAAGAAAGAAAGAAAGAAAAGAAAGAAAGAAAGAAAGAAAGAAAAGAAAGAAAGAAAGAAAGAAAGAAAAAGAAAGAAAAATAGTTGAAAGTTTTCATACGATGTTTGCTGCCCTGAAGGCCCGTAGGTACCCACACTGAAGCAGACAACACAAGGAATCACTCTGCACTGGCCAGAGCCTCCTGCAAGAGCTGTTTCTCCTGATGGGACTGAGTCCAACCTGCAGCCCTGGCAGGGTGGGGGAGAGGCGTCTGCACTAAAATAGGGACTGGGGAGTGGGGAGGAGGAGAGCCTGCACTGCCTTTGGGAGCAGGAAATGGGGAGAAAGGTGTTTCCCATGGTTTTAAATGTATGTTTGTGCAATGTGTTTCCTAAGAGCTAAATTAGTAATTAAATATCTATGCTCTTGGCCCCCAGAGATAGTGAGGTGGATTCAGAAATGTTTGCTGGGAATTTTAAGGGTGAACTCTTCAGAAATATTTGCAATCAAAGACAAAGGTGTTACTCTGCTATATTGGAAAGAGGAAGCTTTCAGTCATTCTTAAAAGTCAGTCAGGAACATCATCAGATGGAATTTCATGTTATAAATTGGACTACTTTACACCAGAATGAAATGTTCCTGCTCTAAGGGAACAGTAAAGAGAGAAGCAGTTCCTTGACTTGTGTAAGCATATAGTTATTCCTTTTCTACTCTGAGTTTATATTCTAGGGAGGCTTTTTTCTACCTTACCCACACTTATAACTGGTGCATTCTGGAATAAAGTATCTGAAGAGCAGTTTGGTTTTCTAAGGGCTTATATCTCATAATCACCTTCTTTGACTGGATATTTACACACCCTTTCATGCCTCTGAACTATGGTGTCTCACAAATCCAGCCGTAGCCATTGTCTTAGTTGAGACTTTTAAGTCATCTTTCTTCCTTCACATGATTTTTTTATGAAATCTGTAGGAATTTGGCAGAGATGTCTACTTTATTAAGTTTGATTAACATTGTCCAATGGGATCAAATGCTCTCTACTGCAAATTTGTGTTCTACATCCTGCTCTCTCTCATACACATGCACAAAAATACCTCAAAAAACCCTCACAACTGTGTATACTAGGAATAAACTGAAAATGGTTTTTTGCTTCACAAATACATTTTGGATTACTCAAAGTCCTTATCTGACAGATGCACCAGGCTTATATTGTTATTTACAAAGCAAGCTGGTTTTTTTAAGATAGGATTGCATTTTTGCCCTGTTTTTATATTGCCTAGTGGGAAAATGGGCAGGAGTAGAGCCTTTGAAAAGCAGTACATTGTAAATAATAATGGGATGCACCTTCTTAGCCTCACTGTGCCTCTAATTCTATCCATGAGCAATGGATAAATGAGCAGTACTTTTTTTAAAAAAAGACATATATACCTAGCTTAAAAGAAATGCATTTTGTTGACATGTTTTCTTTAATGTCATTTAATGAGTCGAGGCTTCTATTCAAAGCTAATTGCAAAATGGGCAGATAATGGAATGTTTGGGAAAAACAAAACTGACATTTGGGTGCTAGCAAGACACAACTTCCAGCTGTGAATCACATATTCATATTTTGTGATCAATTCCATAGAAATGGCTCTTTCTACCAAAAATGCAAGCTTTTAACACACACATGAAAAAAAATGTGTTAGTGTAGTATTTTGACATTAGGCATTTAAATTGTATAATAAAAATGAAAGAGTAATTCTCTCCATACTGTCCTGAACTAGCTACAGTGCCCACAGAATTATAATTCAAAATTATCTGGCTCAATAGCTTTGGAAAGCTCTCTGCACAAATGTTGGGGATGCACTGAACGGTATAGATGGATTTGTTTAAATTATATGTTAAATGTAGCCATTGTTTTGGTCCTAATCTTGACATACCAGTGCTATCACATTTATGAGAGAATGGTCATTACTATTAGCAAGCCTGTCCATCAAGTGTCAAAGCCTGCCCTTTTCTCTTTCTGTAAAACACAGGGCAAGGGTGACAGATGAGTCCAACAGCTCATCCTGATGAATAATGTTCTGCAGCAAACTCAGAACGACAGTTACACAAAATGGTCGATCACAATACCACAGGAATCCTCTCTCATGTCAGTCATAACTGGAACTCTTCAATAAATATGTCTGAGTGGGAGTTTGGATCCACTCAAAGGAGCATGAACAATACAGAGGTTATTTTGTTCAGCAAAATTATTTCCAATTATGAGACAAAAAAAAATTTCACAGGTGAAGAAACAAACAAGAATTTGGCTCAGCATCTGAAATTTTAACCAGGCATCAAATTAAACCTACAGAAACTTCAGCTGATATTTACAAAAGTATTTTCTAATGGACTGAAGGGTTTTCATTGTTTAACTGTATTACAGCTTTTAACTTTCCCATCAAAACAGGTAGCACAAAATACAAGGAACCTTCTAAACTGGCAGCTTGTACAATTAGTAAACATTTGTTCCTCTGAAAGGGTAGAATATGTTCAATAAAATACAGTCAAATTTGAAAGGTAACCTCAAAGAGTAAAGGCATAAACGTGTTTTGCAGCTATTACTGGGCAGTAAGTTCCTCCTAATGAAACACCAAATGTTCTTCTGTTTCTTATTGAAAAAGTGGCATTTTCCACTTTGTTCTTCCATCACAGGTCAGCATAGAAAATCCCAGGTTATTATCCCAGAAGAAATATTTTCTCCTTGGGTTTGTTTTTCTTAACCAGTTATCAATTCCACCCATTTTCAAACACTGGGAAAACAAAAGAATTAAACATATTCCACAGAATAGAGTAACAGCTTGCAAAAAAAATGCAGTTATATCCTTTTCATAGCTTAGTTGTAAATTTTGCCACAAGTTGAAATCAGTGAAACTCAGCCAGAAGTGTTGCACTCCAACCTGAGGCACCTTTAAATAGGGAAAGAACCCATTACAGATTTATGAAGCCCTGCTCATCTCAGAGTTCTCCTGACTCAGAAAGGGTGACCAGGCACCCATGAAAATCTTACACCTTCTGCAAGGAACTCAGAGGGACATAAAAGCCTTGGGTTTTTTCTTGCATTATCACTAAATTACTCAAGGGAGAGAAGACAGTGTAATGAGCAGACAAGAAAAATGGCCCATAAGAACCTAAAGAAAAACAAATTGAAAATGGTTTGTAATGAGCTGAAGAGCAGAATTTATAGAAGGACTAGAAACGAAAAGATAAAGAAATGACAGAAAAAAAATAGAGCAGAGAAAGGAGGGCACCATGAAAATAAATTAAAACACAGGAAAAAACAATAAAATAAATAAATGAAAAGACATGCTTTTAAAGTAATTAAGGTATGAGGTTTTGCAAAGCACAGTCATTGAGAGAAGCACAATAAATGAGAGCTAGATATCAAATAGTTAAAGCGTGCATACCTTCGTCAATGGGTTCAAACTTCATAATAATTCCTAAGGCAGTTGTTTCATTAGCTTCAGTTTCAAATTGTTCTTTCGTAAGAAATTTGAGGAGTTGGCTGTCAGGTAGAATTTTGCCATCTGTTGAGTAAGCCTTGAATAATTCTTCAAATTCAGGTCTGTGTACAAGAGCTCGATAAAGCGCTTTGAAGTCGTCCATGCTAATTACTTCTCCTGAGTGTTTGTCAAGGGTTTTCTGAAGAAAAAAAGCAACCAAAATAATAATAATTTTTAAAAAATCAATAAACCAACATGCAATCATACAGTCATGCACCAAACACTCTTTTATAACTGACCATAGGAGTGAGAATCATAGAGGAATCTTCAGGCATCAGTGAATATAATCAGATTGCACTCTTCAAATTTTAGATTATACTTGGTATGTTACAAATATTTTATATAAAGTAAAATTGACCATATAATTAGCATCTAAATAAGTACAATAAATTTAAATTGAATGCATTTTTAATATTAAAACACACTGTAGAAAATCTTTAAAATGCTATGCATTAAAATAAATGTGCATCATAAAACTTATCAAGTGGAAAATATATTTAGTATAACACCTCTCCAACAGCTATTTACACCATTTTGTAAATACTGTCAGTCAAATCTGCATCCCAAACCAGCAACCAATAATCTTAAAAATGAAATAAGGATGACCAAACTATCAAGAGATCCAAGTCTTTTAACATTTTAAATGAGATATAATATTAAAGTTTGAAGACAAGATGCTTTGTCCAAACCTATGACATCATGTTCTATTTTTAACAAGCCAGAATGTTTAACTTAGTTTAATTATTCACACTTTCAGAACTCTTGAATTGTAAGCTTGCTTTCATAAAGCTTACAAAATGTTAGCATAGTAATTAATTTCAATGTTTCAATATTAAAGCCACTAGAAAAGTTAAAAAGGGCAAAATTATTTGAGTAGAACAATACTTTTTTGCCATTTCTGCCTTTTCCATTTTACTCAGGTTTAACGATTCTATTTTGCCTTTAAAATTTTCTCCTCAAAATAAGTAACTGCATACAAAATATAAATGTTTCTAACATTTTAACCTGAATTATTCTTAAAAGTTGCCAAATTAAGAGAAATCCGCTGACAAAATTGCTCACAAAAATCACAAACAAATGGCAATCCACTGCCTCAGTGATCATCACTCTGAGCTGATGAGAATTCCTGACTGTTGGCTCCTTAAACCGACTGCCAAGGAGGCCAAGTTCCAGCAGCCAAAACATGGCACTCACTGTGGCTGCTCAGGCTTCCCCTAAAGTGTCTCCAACAGGAAATTGTTTACTTGAGCTCTGGCTGCTCTTTGAGCAAGACTCTGGATTACTGCTAAATTAGATTGGGTTTGGATCCATACCACAAAACCTAAAAGATGCATTGCCAGTTCCTCCCTATGCAGTACAGTTCCTACTGTACTTCTGAAGTACAATAGGAGTAAAAATGTATTAGATAACTGAAACATGTACAAAATTGAATTTCATGAGGAGTTCTAGCAAAAAAATCTTACAAATCAGTAATTCAGGATTTGATTTGAGTTTGTGGAAGAGAATAATAATGATAATTTTTAACAGAAATCACTAGCAAGAAAATATTTCTGAAAAAATGCTAATTATACAAGTTTCATTACTGCTGAGAAATTCCCCATCTAAGGTTGATATCCTCAATCCAATTTTTAATGTTTTTAACAATACTGCAAATTTGCTCATAACCTTTAAGCAGGAAAAGAAAATACCAATGTATTTTGGAAATAAACAGTCTATCAGGACTTGGGAGATATTCACTTAGTTACTGGCACAAAGAGAAGCTGGGCAAAAAATTAAAGTTTCTATTTTAGTTGCCTCTTGATAAAATACAGGCAATAATACTACACAAAAGAGTTCTTCAAATTAAAGTGATAAAAATCCTGTCACTATAAAAAGATATTCTTATATTTTTTTTGGAGTAGATTTTTATCATTCGTATTTTTATTAATGCACTTCAAATCTTTGCTGTTCAGAAATAGAAGAGATAAAGATTCTTGAGAGAAATTATATGAAAATTTATTATTCCTTGCAAACTTAATGGTCTTCTTGCTGATATTGCTCAAAAGAGTACTACAGTGAAATAAACTCAGAAAGAAGAGACAGGGAAAAAAAAGCAGATTATTCCTTAAAATTAGTTTTCTATACAATGTATTTTGCTACGTATAACCATTAGATTAACTGATGTTACTGAAGTAACTACTGCTGATGTGTAGTTACAATGATGTCAGTAAAATTCCCTTCCAGAATGCCTTGAATTTTTACATATTATTACACTGATGAAATATTTGAGTCCCCCAAAACAACTGAACACCTGTAAATCTTTCTCAAATAGCAAAGAACACCTAACAGTGCTGCTATAAATAACTAGATCAGGCTATTGGGTGTAATATATTGTTAAATACAAAGAGATCAAACTTGTTCTTTGCAGGCCACTTCCCTCAAATAATTCCTGTCTTCTCTACCCACAGCTGACCATCTCTCTCAAATTCCTGCCAGAAACTGAAGTAGGGGGAAGATAGAGGAAACTATGAGAAGTATTTTTAAGTTCTCAAGAGATTCTCTAGGTTGGCAACCCTTTCCAAATACAATGCAAGTTACAAAAACACAGCAAGAAGCCTCTTTATCCCAGGTTGAGCTCATGCTGCTGGTTCTACCTTGGCTTGACAAGGCAGACAGCAATGAGAGAGGAAGACGGAGTGAGGAAAACTTAGTGCCTTCCTTCTCATGACCTAAAAGTTTCTGACCTGCCATAGTTAATTCTCCTCTGTCAAATCAGGACAGAATCAGCCAGCTGTTGCAACATTCTCAAAAGAATCATATATACAAATGTGGAAATAAATATGTATATATTTATATATATACATACACACTTGTTTACATTCCCTGAGGGAAACAGCATTACCAGACAATTGTTCTCGGGGGAGGGGAAATGGAGTAAAAGGGAAAACCTTGCAGCTTTTGAGCCATTGCAGGAAGAACACGTATACCCAGTATATGCCAAGGCACTCAGCTTTGTAGTATTTGCTCTCTGAGACAAGATCTACTTAGTAGTAGTCTGCTTACCTACACTAAACTAACTAATTAAGTCCAGTTTCTAGCTGCATTGTGTAATCTTCACAGAAATCTTTTAAACATTGCCACGTCTCAAGGCCAAATCCTTTCCCTGGAGGGTTAGAGAGCATTCCCATCCATGCAGGCACACCTCTTCAATACTACAGGAGAGTTATAGTGGAGAATGCAATGAATGTGTGCTGGATCTAAAGCCTGAACCGCTCAGACAAGTGCATGTTGTCCTCCTGGCAAGAGGATTTTTAGGAAGTTGCTCTCATGGCTCTGTCCAGCATCAGACAGGCATGTCTGGGCTCATTAGCCTGATCACTGAAGAAGCTGAATAGGATGAAATCAAAGTGCTTTAAGTTTTCTCAAGCACAGTCATGTTGCAAAACCAACCGGGGAATCAAAATTGACATATTTTCCATGTTACACAAATTCACTGTGGAGAAAAGACAGAGTTATGTGGATGTCAGTCTCTGCTCCAAGTAACAAGCAGTAGGGGCAAGCAGAAGTAGACTCAGTTGTGCCAGGGATGGTTTAGATTGGCTATTACTAAAAATTTCTTCACTGAAAGTGTTGTCAAGCATTGGAACAGGCTGTCCAGGGAAGTGTCTCAGTCACCATTCCTTGAAAGTACTTAAAAGACCTGGAGATATGGTGCCTAGGGCCAAGGCTTAGAGGTGGACTTCTCAATGTATTAATGGCTGGACTCAGGGGTGATCTTAGAGGTATTTTCCAATCTAAATTATTGTGATTTGAATTCAAGCCCTGGGTTATCTATTTTACACAGAAACAAAGACCTGGAGGAGGAGGATTCTACACATCACACTAGCATAAAGTACTTTTTTTGGTCAAAAATTAACTTGAATACAATCAGCAAACATATGACGTGAGTAACTGAACCACTAAACCATTAAGTGCTTAATGGGCATACACCTTACCTTGAACATATGTTTTAAATGATTCTTATCAAAATTTATTTGCATTTTTTCAAGCAGCCTTGTGCAACCCTCAAGACCAATATTCCCAGTCTTGAAATCATTCTGAATGAGATTCCAAAACCACGTATGAGACGTGAGGTTAAGGAAGATTCTGGCCCACAAAATTACCTTTTAATAGGGGGGATGAGAGGGAGAAGTTTAATTTCATTAAGCCTAGGAAACTTGTACTTTCCTTTTCTCCTACTCTATAACATCCTTGTCTTCTGGCCTGTGAGCAGGCCCCAAGGTGTGCAGGAAGAGATTTCTGCTCCATCCTCAAAGACTCAGAGGGCAGCGACCAGAAGGGCCAAAGGGAGGGTGTGCAGGAGAGGTGGTCAGGGTGCAGAGAGGGGTGCAGGGAGAGGAGGGAAACGTGGGGAAGCCGAGGGGATTCAGCAGCAGCAGGGAACGGTGGGCAGTGCCAAGAAACGCCAAGAGATGAGCGGCCCCAGCACCGTGCCCTCCCCAGCACCATGGGCCGCCCTGGCGGAGGGGCCGGGCTGCCCCAGGCCCTCCCTGCCACCCTGCCGGGCTGCCCTGTGTGCCCAGGCCTGAGGGGACAGGGACATGGGGGGTCCCAATGGCGGCTGGGCCAGCGCAGGGAGGGCAGAGGAGGAGGAGGAGGAGGCTGAAGAGCCAAAGGATATCTGTTCTCATCCATGGTGACCGTGACGGCCTGCACCAGTGCCTGCACTGCAGTGGCATTGCCAGCTCGGGCTCACAGCAGGCTCCCCATGGCACCGTGCCCGTTTGGAATGTTCTCTCCCCACGACCAGTGTCACCAAGGGCCGCTCTGGTGATGTCACAAACGGCAGGTGCCCGCCATGGGCCCTGCCTGCCTCTGCTCCACTGCCCTGCCATGGGCCCTGCCTGCCTCTGCTCCACCACCCTGCCATGGGCCCTGCCTGCCTCTGCTCCACTGCCCTGCCACTGCTCCCACAGCCTGCCCCTGCCTCCACCACCCTGCCATGGGCCTGCCTGCCTCTGCTCCACTGCCCTGCCATGAGCCCTGCCTGCCTCTGCTCCATCACCCTGCCATGGGCCCTGCCTGCCTCTGCTCCACGCCCTGCCATGGGCCCTGCCTGCCTCTGCTCCATCACCCTGCCATGGGCCCTGCCTGCCTCTGCTCCATCACCCTGCCATGGGCCCTGCCTGCCTCTGCTCCATCACCCTGCCATGGCCTGCCTGCCTCTGCTCCATCACCCTGCCATGGGCCCTGCCTGCCTCTGCTCCATCACCCTGCCATGAGCCCTGCCTGCCTCTGCTCCACTGCCCTGCCATGGGCCCTGCCTGCCTCTGCTCCATCACCCTGCCATGGGCCCTGCCTGCCTCTGCTCCATCACCCTGCCATGAGCCCTGCCTGCCTCTGCTCCATCACCCTGCCATGGGCCCTGCCTGCCTCTGCTCCATCACCCTGCCATGGGCCCTGCCTGCCTCTGCTCCATCACCCTGCCATGGGCCCTGCCTGCCTCTGCTCCATCACCCTGCCATGGGCCCTGCCTGCCTCTGCTCCATCACCCTGCCATGGGCCCTGCCTGCCTCTGCTCCATCACCCTGCCATGGGCCCTGCCTGCCTCTGCTCCATCACCCTGCCATGAGCCCTGCCTGCCTCTGCTCCACTGCCCTGCCATGGGCCCTGCCTGCCACTGCTCCACCACCCTGCCATGGGCCTGCCTGCCTCTGCTCCACTGCCCTGCCATGAGCCCTGCCTGCCACTGCTCCATCACCCTGCCATGGGGCCTGCCTGCCTCTGCTCCACTGCCCTGCCACTGCTCCACAGCCCTGCCACTGCTCCACCACCCTGCCATGGGCCCTGCCTGCCTCTGCTCCACTGCCCTGCCATGGGCCCTGCCTGCCTCTGCTCCATCACCCTGCCATGGGCCCTGCCTGCCTCTGCTCCATCACCCTGCCATGGGGCCCCGCCTGCCTCTGCTCCATCACCCTGCCATGGGCCTGCCTGCCTCTGCTCCATCACCCTGCCATGAGCCCTGCCTGCCTCTGCTCCATCACCCTGCCATGGGCCTGCCTGCCTCTGCTCCACTGCCCTGCCATGGGCCTGCCTGCCTCTGCTCCATCACCCTGCCATGGGCCCTGCCTGCCTCTGCTCCACTGCCCTGCCACTGCTCCACAGCCCTGCCACTGCTCCACCACCCTGCCATGGGCCCTGCCTGCCTCTGCTCCATCACCCTGCCATGGGCCCTGCCTGCCTCTGCTCCATCACCCTGCCATGGCCCTGCCTGCCTCTGCTCCACTGCCCTGCCATGGCCCTGCCTGCCTCTGCTCCATCACCCTGCCATGAGCCCTGCCTGCCTCTGCTCCACTGCCCTGCCATGAGCCCTGCCTGCCTCTGCTCCACTGCCCTGCCATGGCCCTGCCTGCCCTGCTCCATCACCCTGCCATGAGCCCTGCCTGCCTCTGCTCCATCACCCTGCCATGAGCCCTGCCTGCCTCTGCTCCATCACCCTGCCATGAGCCCTGCCTGCCTCTGCTCCACTGCCCTGCCACTGCTCCACAGCCCTGCCACTGCTCCACCACCCTGCCATGGGCCTGCCTGCCTCTGCTCCACTGCCCTGCCATGGCCCTGCCTGCCTCTGCTCCACTGCCCTGCCATGGGCCCTGCCTGCCTCTGCTCCACCGCCCTGCCATGAGCCCTGCCTGCCTCTGCTCCACTGCCCTGCCATGGCCCTGCCTGCCTCTGCTCCATCACCCTGCCATGAGCCCTGCCTGCCTCTGCTCCATCACCTGCCATGAGCCCTGCCTGCCTCTGCTCCATCACCCTGCCATGGGCCCTGCCTGCCTCTGCTCCATCACCCTGCCATGGGCCCTGCCTGCCTCTGCTCCACTGCCCTGCCATGGCCCTCCTGCCTCGCTCCATCACCCTCCATGAGCCCTGCCTGCCTCTGCTCCACTGCCCTGCCATGAGCCCTGCCTGCCTCTGCTCCACTGCCCTGCCATGGGCCCTGCCTGCCTCTGCTCCATCACCCTGCCATGAGCCCTGCCTGCCACTGCTCCACCACCCTGCCATGGGCCCTGCCTGCCTCTGCTCCATCACCCTGCCATGGGCCCTGCCTGCCTCTGCTCCACTGCCCTGCCATGGCCCTGCCTGCCTCTGCTCCACTGCCCTGCCATGGGCCCTGCCTGCCTCTGCTCCATCACCCTGCCATGAGCCCTGCCTGCCTCTGCTCCATCACCCTGCCATGGGCCTGCCTGCCTCTGCTCCATCACCCTGCCATGGGCCCTGCCTGCCTCTGCTCCATCACCCGCCATGAGCCCTGCCTGCCTCTGCTCCACTGCCCTGCCATGGGCCCTGCCTGCCTCTGCTCCACTGCCCTGCCATGAGCCCTGCCTGCCTCTGCTCCATCACCCTGCCATGGGCCCTGCCTGCCTCTGCTCCATCACCCTGCCATGGGCCCTGCCTGCCTCTGCTCCATCACCCTGCCATGGGCCCTGCCTGCCTCTGCTCCATCACCCTGCCATGGCCCTGCCTGCCTCTGCTCCACTGCCCTGCCATGGGCCCTGCCTGCCTCTGCTCCATCACCCTGCCATGGGCCCTGCCTGCCTCTGCTCCATCACCCTGCCATGGGCCCTGCCTGCCTCTGCTCCACTGCCCTGCCATGGGCCCTGCCTGCCTCTGCTCCATCACCCTGCCATGGGCCCTGCCTGCCTCTGCTCCATCACCCTGCCATGGGCCCTGCCTGCCTCTGCTCCATCACCCTGCCATGAGCCCTGCCTGCCTCTGCTCCACGCCCTGCCATGGGCCCTGCCTGCCACTGCTCCACCACCCTGCCATGGGCCTGCCTGCCTCTGCTCCACTGCCCTGCCATGAGCCCTGCCTGCCACTGCTCCATCACCCTGCCATGGGCCTGCCTGCCTCTGCTCCACTGCCCTGCCACTGCTCCACAGCCCTGCCATGCCCACCACCGCCTGGCCCCTGCTCTCCCACCCCTCCTCCCGCCACTCCTGCAGGGCCCTGCCTGCCTCTGCTCCATCACCCTGCCATGAGCCCTGCCTGCCTCTGCTCCACTGCCCTGCCATGGGCCACGCCTGCCACTGCTCCATCACCCTGCCATGAGCCCTGCCTGCCTCTGCTCCATATAGGGCCTGCTGTGCCTGCTGCCTCCTGCTCATGCCGGCCATGAGCCCTGCCTGCCTCTGCTCCAATCTGCCGCTGCCCATGTCCACGCCCGCATGCCCTGCCTGCCTGCTCCACTGCCCTGCCATGGGCCCTGCCTGCCTCTGCTCCAATGCCCTGCCATGGGCCCTGCCTGCCTCTGCTCCACTGCCCTGCCACTGCTCCACAGCCCTGCCACTGCTCCATCACCCTGCCATGGGCCCTGCCTGCCTCTGCTCCATCACCCTGCCTTTTCCTGCCAGCACAAAATATCTCCCAGGCCCCCAGCATGTCCCGGCCTCAGGACACGGCACACACGCAGCACAAGCCCCAGGCAGGTCTGTGTGAGGCAGAGAGGCCTTTGGCAGCTGCTGTGCCACTGTCCCCCTGGGCAGCATGGCCAGCTTGTCCAAGGGATGTGCTCTGTGCCACTGTCCCCCTGGGCAGCATGGCCAGCTTGTCCAAGGGATGTGCTCTGTGCCACTGTCCCCCTGGGCAGCATGGCCAGCTTGTCCAAGGGATGTGCTCTGTGCCACTGTCCCCCTGGGCAGCATGGCCAGCTTGTCCAAGGGGTCTGCTCTGTGCCACTGTCCCTCTGGGCAGTGTGGCCAGCTCGTCCAAGGGGTCTGCTCTGTGCCACTGTCCCCCTGGGCATCATGGCCAGCTCGTCCAAGGGGTCTGCTCTGTGCCACTGTCCCCCTGGGCAGTGTGGCCAGCTTGTCCAAGGGGTCTGCTCTGTGCCACTGTCCCTCTGGGCAGTGTGGCCAGCTCGTCCAAGGGGTCTGCTCTGTGCCACTGTCCCTCTGGGCAGTGTGGCCAGCTCGTCCAAGGGGTCTGCTCTGTGCCACTGTCCCTCTGGGCAGTGTGGCCAGTTTGTCCAAGGGGTCTGCTCTGTGCCAGTGTCCCTCTGGGCAGTGTGGCCAGCTTGTCCGAGGGGTCTGCTCTGTGCCACTGTCCCTCTGGGCAGTGTGGCCAGCTCGTCCAAGGGGTCTGCTCTGTGCCACTGTCCCTCTGGGCAGTGTGGCCAGCTTGTCCAAGGGGTCTGCTCTGCTCCAAGGTGACAAGCTGGAGATGCAGGAGGTCACCACATCTTCCCCAAAGAACCAGGAGCACCGTGCTACCAACCCACTGCAGCAACCTGGGGGGACCCCATTTTGTGCCTTGGGGAACCAGCTGGCTCCGTGGCACGGGGTGATGGTGGGTGTTGGAGAATCGTGAGAGGACACCCAAAGGGCTGGGAAGCCACCTGAGCCCCAGTGCCCTGCAGGGAATGGCTGTGTCCTCAAACCAGCCTGGCCAGGAGCAGCTGTCCGTGTCCTCTTAGAGGCACTCTGATGTTCCAATCACCGGGACAGCCTTTGGAAATCGGGCTGCACTTTCACCCTGGCTCCGTTTCCCACTCCTTTCACAGGGATCCTTCTCCAGGCAAGCTGCTCCAAAGTTGCCAGCTTCCATGTAGCTGTCAGCAAGCCTGAGTGAGACTCGGAATGTGACAGACCAAAGGCAGTTTGCCACAGATTTTAAGCAACTTGTGAAAGATGAGGACAACGAGTTTTGTATTGACATTCTGGAAAACATTCAGGTTTTGTCAGAGGATACATGGGGGGAAATCTGCTGAGGAATTCCCTGTTACTCAGGCTTCTTTGAACTGGAATAAACTATGGAATGATCAGCATCAGAACACTGAGGTCTCCAGTGCTGAAGTGCCCCAATGCTTACTGAAATACTATCTTTGATCTGATGGTCTAAATACAAAAAGGGAAAAAAAGACAAAATTGAGTTGCTTAATAGATTTATTTCTGGATCATTTAGAAGAGTACAGAGACTTCCATCAGTCAATCACCACTTCAAAAATAATTCAGGTCTGCACTGACTGGAAATAATTTCCTTTTTTTTTTTTACTTTCTTCACATTCTTTTTAAGTACTTTACCAGTAATGGTCAAAATGTTAAAGGCAGCACAGTGCTGCAGGTGAGTTAGTAAGCAAATTCTTACTTTTCTTACTTTTGTTTGTAATTTTAACCAAAAGGATATTCACTTATGTAATATCACAGCAAATGAGACACTGATTATATTGAAGTTCATAAGGTAAATTGACAAAGATATTGGGATGTTAATATCTAGATTTTTATTCCTTGCTACTGAAACCCTGTAAATTCAGCCTTCAGGCTTTGCTTGGGCATATATCTCTGAATCCTTAATACAGGCACATGAGCAAAAGGATCACAACACTGGAGGAATAAATTTCTTATAGCTAGTGCAGAGGATATGTCAGGACTGACCAGGGATGTAGGCTGGGTGTTATTAAAGAATAAAGTAATGATACTCTCCCTCTCCCAGTATTTGCTACAAAGGCCAAAGCAATGCATGTGATTTTGGTTTACTTTCAAATTAAGATAGTAATTATTTACTAACATTTATCACAAATTATTACAAATGCCTACCATTTTTGCTGTTTTCTGTAAACATAAATTTTTAATTAGAGTTTCAACAGAAACAAAGTTTCATTTCAAGCACTACTGTAAACACCACACTTAAAAAAAAGGTGTGAACATTTAAACATTATTCTTACAAATATTAGATGTTTTTATTGTAAGCATAAGATTTTGCTGTTGTTCATCACAGCTGGTGGAAATTTCAGTGCCACATGGGTCGAACATGCCCTTCTGCAAATATTCATCTGTTGCTTTATAGATGCTTTATGATGACTGGCTACCATTTTTTTCACTGTCTTGGTTTTAAAATGTCATAAAGAACTATGCATTGCTGTGGTTGCAAGGAGGAAAACCATTGTGCAAAAGTGGACACATTCAGATTACTCTTGAAGGAAAATGAAGATTTTGCGTACTTACTGCCCTCTGATTTGGGAGGTTCCTTTCTCTGTTTATCTGGATATGAAAACTAATTTTCCAGAGAAACCAATGCAGTGGAATAGAGAGAAAGATGGAGCACAGAGAGCATTTTCTGTGCTCCCTCTCTTCTTCAGAGAACTGCATTACCTATGGGTCATTCTTTTTTCACCCCACAGCTGCTACTGAGATCCATCCAACACCAATCATGCCCTTCAGTGCCCATGCTGCTGCTGGAGACCATTCGATGAGCCAGCAGCTGTCTTTACACGGAATTTGGTTGAATCCATGATGATTTCTTTATTGAAAGCAAAAGTAATTTTATTTAAAATGTTGTACAAGCCAGGGCTGCTATAGTGAAGATGGCCTGTTGGGAGTGTAGTTTATATCTGCAGTACCAAAAAATAGACGAAATTTTGGATATTGATTTAAGTGCTAACTGAAACAGATATAACACTAGGAGTTCTAGACTGGGGAAAAAATCACTTTTTTCACAAATGTTGAACATGAACAAACAATAGGGAACAATAGAGATCTATAAAAAAGGCTAAACAGCTTTCAGTTTCAATATTTATTCCCCCAAATCAATCCCTTATGAGATGCAAATATATGGAACTTTGCAATATACTCTTTGGGTCTGTAGAATTAAATTCTCTCAACTTTAAAATGCTCTTTCTATATGGAAAAACCGTAGCAAGGACTGCAATAATAAAAAGTATTTAATATTGTAGTATCAGTCTATCAGTCTACCTTTATGAACTTTTCATTTTCTTTCAATTTCCTTCCTCTATAAAAGAGGGAATCTGTGAAACCAGAATCTGCAACAAAAGCTGCTCAGAAGGATGGAGTTTCAGCAGAATAAATGCTCTGATCTGACTGAAAATGCTTGCTCATTTTTTGCAAGGTTATGTAATTAATCTGAAAAAGGTAATTACAAAACAGGCTTTGACAATTCTCCAGGATGGACTTGGATTTTTTTTTTTAATTTCTTTTGGAAAGTGAAAACTTGGGGAAGAATAAACATTACAAGAAGACGCTGAAGGAGTACAATGCCATGGACAACTTCACTGAACTTTTATTTATACACTTTTGAGGCCCTGGAGGTCTTTGAGACTTAGCTGCAACTACTTGCTTTGTTGTCTATAAGTGATTTTTTGTTGTTGCATAGGGAATACATGCCAACTTTCATTATCTTTATTCCTAAAATAGCCTCCTTTTTTCTCTAATGCTTTGAAAACCATTCACATTCTTACAGCTTCTTGTGAATCCCTCTTTTTTTTTTTTTTTTTTTTTTTTTTTTTTTTTCGAAGTTGCCTGTATTTTAGCAAAAGAAATGAAGGATTGGCACATAAAATAAATGGATATTTATATATACAACAAAACCAAAAATAATTCAAGTAGTCCAGCTGCATCAGGCAGCAGTTTTCCACTGCAGTCAGGAGTACAGCACACCTGGAATTGAAGCTCTGTCCTATTAACAGTCATAACTCTCTGCTGGTAAAGACTTGCTTTGTGCCTGCAAAAATACATTATCCGCAGGTATCTTTTGGTTATTCTTATCTTGAGTTGCTCCTGTCACAAGGAGAACATCACCTACTCCATAAGTTTAGAGCAGCTTTACACAAAGATGTAATTTTCTTTCAAAATAAAATGGGAATTTTGTTTAAACTATGCTCCTCCATTTTCAGGCTTGCAGGATCATTGGAATCACCAAGTTGATATAAATTTACCTGAGCCAAATTGGCTCAAATTTTGTATTTCTGATAACAATTTTGATTCTGTCATTAATTGTTGCTGTAAAGAAAATTATCATTTTTACTATGCCAGTAACATTAGAGTTTAGCTTGGGCTTCATTGTCAGCTTACAGCTGCATTAAAATGAGAAACACTTAGGATTTTGACTGAATATTTAATGTTCACATTATAAAGTTTGCTTCACGTTTTGCTAGTACTACAGCAAGTGGAAAACCTATCAAAATGAAAACAGTGAAACAAGTGTAATGATTTCATTTTCCAATATACACATGGAATTAAAAGCTAATTTATGTTTTGTTTCAGAATAGGTAGATAAATCTGTAACTGGCAATGAAGACTCCAGTTATCTGTTGGCAGAAAGCAAAGTCTATCAATATTCTTAGCATTGGAAGAAAATCATGTTTTCCTCTTTACATTCTCTAAAAATGGAATGAAAAAGACGATTTTTATAAAACAAAACACCTTGCTTGTATGTCTTCCAGCTTGTAGTCTGTACTAAAATCTCCACTGTATGTCTTCTCCCTATTCCTTTCCAAATTGTGGGAAAGAAAATATGATTTTAAGACAGAGGAAATAAAAATACAGGAAATCCAAAGAACCTTCTGTCAAGTGTCTCTCTCTCTCTCACTGAACTCAAACAACCAATGCATTAATGCTGCAGCTGTAGTAAGACTAAATCCAAGGATTATTTTCCCTTCTAGAGTAAGAACGGTTTAAAATATTCCAATAAATCTGAAAAAGCAGATTTATTACATGCCAAGTGCAAGATATTTTCTAAGTCTGTATGTCAGTATGCCATTCCTGCCCAAATAGTGGATTTTATAGTCTTTTTTAATGAAAGCTTCAGAGTTATGAGAAATGTGCAATGGTATCAAAATGCCACTATTTCATAAGATAACTATTTGGAGCTATTCAAAGCATGGTATCCTGGGATTCTCCAAAGTTATGAGACACGTTGGTTATAGACGGGAGAAAGAAGGAGAAAGAAGAAGAAGCATTACCCATGACATATTAGATCATTAATGTAGTCAATTATCTTTGAATGGAAAAAGGAATACACATCCTTAAATCAATATCCAGAAAATATCCTGAGTTTGTTTTAGGATCCTAGGATCCTAATAAATTCTACTGATAGTGACAGGGACTGCAGATGAGACCTGTCCAGGGGCTGTCCCTCTGTATGTCCCTAGACCTGCAGGAGATACATTCCTAGGGAATGGAAGGCCAGTGTTTAGATTAGATTAGAGAGAACAGTAGTTGGACCTTAAAAACTGAGGAAGAGATTAATATAATTATATGTGACACATGTGCAAAGCAGCCCTGATCCCAAATGAAATTCTCTGATAGCTGATAAAAGTTTCTTTCACCAAATTAAGAAACAAGAAATTTTCTATTGTGGTTGAAATTTAGAATTACAAACCTACATCCCCAAGTATGCTGCTGTGTTCTCACGTATGACAGCTTTCTTTTCTGCAAAGGTTCCAGATCTACCTACACAGATGACAGAGCAGTGCCCCAGCCCCTGGCAAGCCTACAGCTGTTTAGGTGTGCTCATCTTCTCTGGCAGGAAGCACAGGATCAAAAGTCTTTCCTTATTCACTTATTCATTGTGTTTTCTTAAACACATTTTGTTTATTCTTAAACACAAGAAGTTTAGAAACCTGAGGAAGACAAAACATCCAGTATAGTGCTGCTCATGTAATTTTGCTGTTATCTGACTCCTGAGACACTCCTGCCCACCAAGGAGCTAGGCTTTATCCCAAATACATAGATCAGGCCATCCTAAGTCCTGCACATTCAAATAAGATGAGTTTGTGCTGACAGTCATTCACATTCATGGCTGGAGACTGTCACAGTGTCTCCTTCTACCATTGATCCTCCAGTCATTCCACCTGGGCACATGGTGAAATGCCCATTTCATATGGCTCATTTTTTACCCACCTACTCCCATTTCTGTCCCTTGGAAGGGAATGTTCAGTTTGGGGTTCAGCTGGGACAGGACGTTGGGACAGCGTGCTGGGGAATGTAGCCCAATGGCTGAAAGAGTCCAAGGTCCTCTAAAGGTTAAGAAAAATAAACACTCCTTGAGTGTGGAATTGTCAGCTAAACCTCCTTGAGACTGGTTACAGTGGAAAAAAATAGGGGGAAAGGAGAAAGAAAAAAGGAAAAGGGGAAGAGGGAAGGGAAGGGAAGGGAAGGGAAGGGAAGGAAGGGAAGGGAAGGGAAGGGAAGGGAAGGGAAGGGAAGGGAAGGGAAGGGAAGGGAAGGGAAGGGAAGGGAAGGGAAGGGAAGGGAAGGGAAGGGAAGGGAAGGGAAGGGAAGGGAAGGGAAGGGAAGGGAAGGGAAGGGAAGGTTTCAATAAGTTCTTTGATTTCAGATAGAAATGCTTTGTTTCTGAAACAAGAAAATCAAAGCAAAAATCAACGCATTTATTCACCGGGGGGGGGGGAGGGGGGGCATATTTTTAGATTTTGGGGGGTTTGTACCCAGCATTGAAGATAGTGTTAACAGGATTTCCTCTGAGAAGCTCACCACTCAGAAATCAGGCTCACAGAGAAGTAAACACTCCTGTACAAGCCTTGAACAGCTGTGTTGTCCTTTATGTACCATTGAATCCATTGATCTTGAGGCAAGTGTCATAGATAACTTCCCTTTAGAACCAGCATGTTCCAAGCCATCAAGTTTCCTTATGCTGTCTTTCTTGCTTTATGGCATTCAACAGATGAGAAAAAGGTGTTTTTTCTCTCCAGTGCTTACATGTTCATTAGTAAATATCTTTTACAAATCCCTTTGATTATTTTTGAGAAAAGAAAAAAAAAAAAAGGAATTGCCAGTTCACTGAAGATATTAATTTTATTTAAGAACTATATTTCACACAAGACTTCCCATTTTCAACTTACTTTAATTACATAGTCATTAGAGACAGATATGAAAAGCGCAGCTTATTTGAAGAATTTATTATTCATTCTTGTATTGTTAATGAAGTAATGCCTGAAGCACATCTGCAGTAAGAAGTCACCTTCTTGTTCATCAGTTTTTCAAGCCCATAAAATAAATGTGATTGCTTCAGGTACTGTATTACACAGATTGAGTACCATTGCTTTCCATATTAATATCTACATGCAAATTTATTCTGTTGTTCTTTCTTCAATAATTAACATTATCTGCTAATATATTCTTGCTCAGACCAGTTCCTTCAGTAATTAGCATCCAGTATATATTCACTGAGCAGCTATAGTTTATTCTTTTTCTTTCCATCAAAAGGTCATTTTAAAGACACATTGACAACATGCTTTCTATGATCTGCAAGCCCTGCAAGAACCAAGCTGTTGTTTCAGCCCCTGGGCTGTAGCTCCATATGCCTAAATCCATTACAAAATATGGATTTATCTGAAGCCAATGAAAAGCATAATTAACATTTTGGTATTTGGTGTGCAATAATTTATTTTCTGTTATCAAAGTTACATAGGCTGCCAAATGTGTGATACAGATTATGGGACAAACTGTGCTTAAAATGCAGGTTCTTTCAAAACAACCTGTTATTTCCTGTGAAGTATTCATGGGGAGAACGAGAAGATTAAAATGCATAGGCTCGATTTTGCCTTCAGCTCTTTTCTGGCTCCTCTGTTTAAGTCCCAGTTCAACAAAGTACTTAATTGTCTGATTAATTATATTCATGTGACTCTTTCCACTGGGAGGAGCACTATGATATAGGTACCATGATGCTACAGTTGGTTGAATTTGATCATGCAAAATGAAAGACCTGCTAAAGAAGGTACAGACAACAACAGAAACGTTCCCTTCTTTTGCATGTGAGATTTAGTCCTGCCTGGAAGAAGTTGCTACAGACTGATTTCTAGTGCTTTGCTCAAATCTATTTTATAACTTAATTTACATGATTCTGCTCTATTTTTTACGTCTTAGATATAATGCATGTTGATTCATTGTCTTTAAATTAATACTATTAGATCCAGAAATGCTCTTAAAAGTCTAGAAGCTTCAGTAAATTAAATTCTAAGCATTTATTCTTGCTCTAGTCAAGAACACAACACCTTGTCAAGTGAAGCACCTTGTCCATTACTTTGAGCAAGAGTGTTCAGTGTCTTATGAATTTGAGGAGGTTCAGCTGGGTGGTTCAAATCATTTTTCCACTGGAGTTCCCTCCATGTGTGAACTCCATTCATGTGTTCTACAGAATGAGCAACTTGTGGGCATAAAAGGAACAAGACTGGCATCATTCCTGACGTGTCAGGGAAGTAGCCGGAGAACGGCACTCTGGCCACTTCTGCACCAGAAAGATATAAAACCAATTTTTAAAAGTCTTTCCATACTGCTTTTGTGGATTCAGTAGAGTGAAATTCTGTTTAATTCTGTGAGGTGATTGACCATTATGTATTGAGAAAGTAAATACATGAAGCACTGTGAGCTGATGGGATTCTACTCAGCTACATATGTGTTTTCAGATAATGGGGGAGATTAGAAATTAGGTGCAGAATGAAGGTGAAAAAAAACTTGGATTTTTGATTGCCATAGATCCTTGGTTTAGAATTTTAGGTTTTCCAGTATTTTTTTTTTTTTTAAAGCAAGATTTATTATAAGAATTTCCTGTATAAAGGGAATTTCTGACCATTCTCTGAACACATAGGACCAGACTCGAAGAGAAGAAGCTGCATTTGCAGCTTTACCCCTGCAACAGAGTAGGTAATTCCAATGTCTAATTCTTACTGATATTGGCACAGTATTTTTATAAGTAAAAAGCTGAAGTAGAAACAAAAAGAACTCAATATATTTATCATAAAATTCTGCAGTCAAAAGTGACTTTGATGCTTCTGTTCCTGTTTCATTAAGCTTCTCATAGGCAGCATAATCCTGATAATTTCAATTCCCTAGAAGAATATTCTCTATTTCATTTGCTTCTAAAGGACCAAATTTTTAACCATGTCATATTGCAAAATTGCCATCTAAAGACTTCATGAAGTGCTAAATAGAAAGGAAACTGCCAGGGGCTGTAAGCTCTGGGTCAAAGGACAGTTGTTGGTAGCTCATTAGTATGATGTGGTGAAATCTAAAATTATATTAAATGTTTGTTTAAGATGTAATTAGTGAAGAATTTATGCATTTTCAAGTATTCCATGCAAATCTGTAGTCTCACATCAACAGTGGCAGAAGTACTTTCTTGGGTGCATTATTTGCCTCATCCAGAAGCAGGGAAACAATTCAAAAGCCAAAACTTATTGCTCACCATGTTTGCTTTTTTTTTTTTTTTTTTTTTTTTCTTTTTGCTATTTCCCTCTTTACTCAGCTGTGCAACCCTGACTGCCAATATATGATTTTACAGAAGAGCTCAGTTCAGCCTGTCCTGCACCCATTCTGCCTTTTGATGCCTGAAGAGAATTCAAATAGGGCCTGAATTACTCCCATGACTTTGGGCCATGGAGTCCAGCAGCTTCCAGGCTGCTGTGACACAACACTGAGCTCCTCAGAGGCTCTTTCTCAGGAGCACAGGCTAAAAAAACTGGAGAGTCTCTTTGCTCAGTCAGCTAAGAAGGAGGATAAGTCTTCACACAAAGGACTTCATCTGGATTCCTAGTTTTGATGTCAGGGAATGTGGCATGAAATAGGAGTTTGCACTTTTCCCTTGGGAAGTTGGTCTTGATGCCTGTCTCTCCCCAGGCACACACACATGAGCTACAGGCTCAGTTTTGTGGCTCACAAAGCTCTGAGCAGCCCTTACTTAAAAAGCAAACTCTGGGTGCACACCTTCCCTCCAAACAATAGCACTCTTCTCCAATATGTCAGGTGAAAAGGATTAAGATCTTGTTTTACACCAACAGGAAAGAGAGCTTGGCAAGTAGCCTGGTGAATGTGAGTACCCACATCAGAAAATAAAAGAAGTGGAATGAAGCAAGAAAAAAAATCTAAGTGTACAGAAAAAAAGATCTAAGCGTGCTGGGGGGGAAATGTTTGCTCTTAAGAGTACAGTGGTGCCTGATATGTTTCTGAAAAAAGACACAGAATACAATAAATGCAGGGCTGATATATTTCTACCAGGCTGTTGAATTAAGGATTTTGGATAGCCAAGTATGACTCTCCATTTGTTTGGGTTTTAATCCTTCTAAAATCTTTGCACAATCGATCTTGGTGCTGGATATCAAACGCTGATCAGCCCAGTCCCTGAACCAGGTTCATTCCTGCTCTTTCTGAGGAGCCAACAGCCAGGCTAAGGAGCTTCCAGGCACCAGGGAGCTGCTGCAGCCCAGCTGATTTTGGAATTCATGCCGGATCTCTGAGAGAATCCCCAGCTGTGCTGCACGGGGAAACTGATGTTGCTACCTCTGGGTCACTGCAAAAACACTGTGGTCCTGGAATGCCCTTTATAGGACAGGACAGACCTGCCAAATATATTTTAGGGGAAGAGCCTATAGATACATTTAAAATATAGAGTGTATGTGGGTATATGTATATATAGATATTATAAAATATAAAGAGCATGTGTATGCATATATATATACTTTGAGAGGGAATAGAGCCAATAAAATTAGGAGACCTAAAAATCATAAAAGGGCTAAGCTCTAATCCACATGCAGGATGCAAGTTGCAGTCACTTATTCAATGTTTAATGCTGTATCATTGAAGATTCCACATGTGGAAATTCCAGGTAATCCTCACAGGAAAGAAGGTTGTAGTGAAAGTCATATTTGAGGAATTATTGAAAAATAAATGTATCTAAGCAAGATGAACCTCAGTGCACTGGGTACATCTGTATTATGCTACATATTTCAGGATAATAAAAGGTTTCCTTTGAAAGAAAATAGTATAATAATTGGTTGACAGCTAAACTTTTTCCCTGGTTGTCAAATAGATTTACAAATATGCAATTTAAAGTAGTGACTTGGCTACTGTATCTAATATAATTATAGAACATTGAAGCTTTCTAAGTAGCATTCATTAGTATCTGCATACCTTTAAAAAAAACCCAGAAAATACTGTATTTTTCAGTATATCAGCCTTAGAAAATGCTATCTGATCTCTTTAAAAATTAGACAGAAACCAACTTTGATTACAGATTATTGCAAATATTTCTAAAAGCAAAGCTACTACATATAAACTTACTATTTATTGTTCATGATAAAATCTATCCCACATTAAATCTATCCCACTCTCATACTTAATCTATTTATATAAAGACAGTATTTATACACATCAAGATAGTTTAAAAATAATATTTTCTTTAAATTTTGTTATTTGTACTAAAAGAATATGTAAATGCCTCAGTTGTGTCAAATCAAGTGAAATATCACAGAGAGTGAATACTGGTCACTCTCTTTTACTGTAACTAAAAGCCTTCAGACTGAGTAAAGGCTTGTGTATTAATTGAGTTTTGTAGCTATGACAATGCTCAGGTAGAAACCTAGACAAAAGGTACATCAATATTTACTAAAGACATGTTTCTCCTGCATATTATCAAAAACTCCTGAGAAGAGACTGCACTTGTACCACTACATTCCTGTAGCCTGCACCCATCCTGTGGGAAGCCACCTCCTCCCGAATTGCTGCAGTGACACAGAAACACCTGCAATTAAATACACAGAGCAGCCAATACGGTCTGGGCTCTTGAGCAAGGACAAACAGCTTCAGAAGAACCAGTTTCCACCCGTGAGGGGAATAAAATTGGGCCAGGTCCTAGCTCAGGCTTAGGTGGGAGGGGACTGGAGCCTGCCCAGCTGGACAAGGAGGGGTTAATAGGGGAGCATTTGGTGCCACAAGTGCTGGACAGAGGGGAGGCTCCAGCCCATCAATACTGAGCACATTGTGTCCAGCTTTAGGAAGAATCTCCCTTGAAATTGCATCGACATGACACCCAGCAGGCAGAAAATCTCTCCTTTGTTTTCAGTGCTCCTTTGCTAGCAAGCTGCACAGCCTAGAGAAGCAGGAATTAAGTGAATTACAATGCACAGGGGTAAAAAGCTTCTGAAGGATAAAAGAGGGATGACTAGGGAGCAGGAGTTAAAAAAAAAGGGGAGATGGAAAGGAACTGGAAGAAAAAGCATTTTGGAGCAGCAGACTTGCCCATAGCTCCATAGCATTTTATTATGGTTCAGCTTTGATTTTATTCTGCTGATTCCATGTAATTTGGAAATTCAATTCATAATAACTTCCTTTTCACTATAACCTCCTACCTTATGGATATCTCCATATGCCAATACTATCTCCACATGTCAATTTGCTATGATATTTTCCTTGGTTTATCAAAGTGACAGACATTGCACTCTGCCTCTAAATGACACTCTTATGTATAAAGAAATAGTGTTCAAATTTCAAAATTCTTGTTTTGATCTGTTTGCTCTTTAAAAATTTTGCCCAAATTTTCTATTCAAAGAAAAATATGTGGAAAGCAAAGCAGTGGGATGGTTACCTTTATGTATTTCCGCTTTCTGATACACTCTTTAACTGCTCAATCACACATTATTTATTTTCTGCTTGCTTAGCTGGTGTGTTGGTTAGCTTGGTTTGCACAAATATTCTCTTTCTTCATTACCTTGTTTCATTCTCTTGGATAAATTTGGGATACAGTTTACACTTTCTCTTCTTTTTGACATGTTAAGAAAAAGACGAAATAACTTCATTTTGAGGTGGGCCATTTTTGAAAAAGATTAAAGAGAATGCTATTGCTGTATAACACAACAGAACAGCACAGCTTAACATGCCTGACTTCATCAGCAGACCACCCACCCCAATTCACTCTATGTGACTGTTAATGCTATGTCTTTAGGCATCAGAATGGTCACTGCAAATTTTCATTTCTGTCATCAATTAAATGGAACATTGTGGATGGAAAAGAAATGCAGGTAAATCACTAGACTTCCAGAACACTCTCAGCTTTTAAGTTACTGGATGTTGGTTTCCAGTCTCAAGAAGATAGAATATGTTTCAGGAGATCGATTTTGTTCTCATTTAAGCCAAAGGACCTTGCTATTGCTGCATATCCTGCCCTTTCTTCAAAAAGATTTATTACAAAAGATGTAGAAATTCTTATGAGTTTCCCTGAAAATCTAGATTCCTTGAAGACAAACTCTATAGTGAATAACTTCACTGCTGCGCTCATCACAGAAAGCCCTAAATGTTGCTGCAGATCTGCACTGTATTAGTGGGGTCTGAATTAGGGCACACAGGATTGTGGCCTAACCACACAGAGGAATCTTCTGCTGAACTGACTGCTGCTTTGGCTAAACCAGGAAAATCTATATTCCCTCTAGAGATTAAAATCTAAACCCCCTAAAGACTGAAACATCTATTTTACACAGGGTTAAAAACCACACATAAACTTCATACATTGTTAGGTCATGCACTAGAGCAGAGAAACAATAAGTTACCTCTTCTCTTCTAAACAGGTGAGCTAACTAAAACAAATTTTATCACCACTAGGTGCCTTGCTATGCTTCAACATATCCATTTAGGGACATGGAGGGAAGGAACTAGAGATGAAATTTCTTTACACAGAATACACTGGGGACCAAAGTTCCCCCAAAGAGATCTGGGGTGCAGCCCCTGGCCCCAGGCCATGCTCTGGGTTGTGTGAAACTCACTCTGAGCTGGTCCTGAGCTGGACATGCACACCCTGCACACCTCCCCTGCTTTGGCAGCTCCTACAGGGGAAGGAAAATGCCTGGACTGCGACCTCACCATCCTCTCTGCTGCTGTTGCTGTGCCCAGAGGGCAAACCAGGCACAGTGAGCATCCCTAGAGCCTGTCCATGTGATTTGATTGTACACAGGAGGTACAGCTGGAAAGTCCCCACTGGTGACTGGGGCAAGGCCAGCAGTAATCAAGGCTCAGACTCTTAAGGTAGGAATGTATTAAAAGCAATTACTCTAATCACTGGTTGCCTTCACAAACTGGAAACCTGTGGCCTTTATTTCATCTACTCACATGCAATTAAGGATTGTTTCTGCCGCTTCCTTCTCCTAAAATACCAAACAAATGCTTCTAAGAAGCTGGCTATCTGACATGATTAATTCTTCTTCTCCTATGGGGTTAGAATATTGCAATTTGACTTACTTTGGTCTTGTGAACCAGAAAGTACAGGGAGGGGTGAGAAAATCCTGAGATATCCAGGAAATCATCCATTTTTTCTGCTTGCTGATACCTAGGAGACAGGAATTTTCATCTTTAACAGGACATGAATAATTAAATCATGACTGTAAACAAAAGGCTGAAAAGATCCTAAACATGCTCATTTTTAGGGAGGAAGAAATGTAATCATTCCAAGAGATGATATCCCAGAAGTCAATCCTTTGTCAGCCAGTCACCACATCTTTGGAACTGTAGCCTTCAAAATGTTGATGCTCACTTATTATGGACAGTCACATATCAAATAATAATAAGAAGAATATATTTCCTGTCCTTAAGGTTACCAAAGGCCATATAAAATGCATGAATGTCTTTCATCATCTTTTCAATTTGTCAGTTCCCAAGGGTTCCCATACAGAGTATTTTTTCTAGCTCTGCTGTCAAAGTGGTGAAAGGGTCTCAACTACTCATAAGGCAAGTGACATCATGCTGTTCTGAGCACTGAACAGGAGGTTGAAGCAGAACCTTAATCTTGCTTTTGTCTTCCCTGCCCCTTTTACAGCCCCTCTGTGCAGTGAATCAAAGTAGGTTCAGTTTGCAGATCTTTGCTCACCAACAATAATTCAAAATGCAATTTCATTTCAAGATCTCAATACAGAGGAAATCCAAACTAAAGTTAATTGAAAACCAAAATTAGTGATATGAATAGACCCTTTTGATATTAAATTATATTTACAACCCACCAATTATTTGTTCACGTTTGGGTTTTTTCGAAAACTTTTCCTTTTCTCCTGTCTTTTTTGAGAGATCCCCAGAGGTGTTGCAGTGTGGTGATGTATTTATGTCTTTGAAGTCTTGTTTGTTGTGGTTAGTCATCAAGAACTCACTTGTTGATGAACATGCTCTGTTTCCCTTATCATAATTCATCTGATCAGAAGGATCATTTCTGCTCGAGAGAAGCTATCTCCATTTCATTCTAACATAAATCATGTTTATGTTGAACTCAGACATCTTAAAAGCATTCTGCTTCTCTTCCCTGTGTCTTTCTGACTCACTCTGACTGTATCCCAGTAAATTGATAGTCTTCTCTAATTTTTTTATGGCATCTCATATTTATTTAATATGAGAATCTCTCAGTTTTCCAAGGAAATATGGCACTGATTGTCTTGTATCATCAGCCCTTGTCCCATAATACATTACACTGTATGCAATCACTTACTGCATTCACTCTTTCACACCCCTGACTTATAGGTCATTATCCTAAAATTTATAATTAACCATAATATTCAGTTTTACATCAGGAATTATCTGTCTGTTCCCTTTTACCCTGGACTTCTAAAGCAGAGTACAGAAATGCACTGCTGGCTGATTTCCCCAAGCAGGAGGAATCAACCCAAAACATTCTCAGACTTCATTTGCATTTGCACAAGCATGCATCAAACAAACACAAACAGTCCAACATCCAAAAGCTGCTTTGCTGCAACCCTTCTGACAGGGCCTCCCACATCCCAAGAGCTTTTCTCCAGTTTTTACTACATCCACCCCTCCAAATGAAGCAACTCACTTTATTAAATCGATTTTTTAAATAAGTTCTGTTGTCTTTGACAGAATCTATGATTAGATTGATAGAAAACTCTTCTGCAGGGTTCAAGCTTCTGTTCCTAAAACCATCTCAAAAATTAGCTGTAGACAGGAATGTTCTTGGCAGAAAGGGGAATAGCTCTATGAGAGGGTATTAAGGGTAACATACATTTTATTATTTCCTATTTCAAGGTATTTTGTTCTGGTTTTGAAACTTTTACATAGATGAAGATGAATTTGATTGCTCTCTCACAAACTTGATATAACATCGAGGAATGAAAAGCTATTTTGTTTTTCCTTGTTATCTCAGCAACTTTATACAGAAATACTTTACATATTTTAAAGAGCTGCTATAAGAACTATTTTCCTGGAACTAAACTCCCAGGGATAACTTTCTGAGATACAAAGAAAATTAATGTAAGCTGGTGGATCAGATGGGATGTGGAATGGGATGTATTTTGCCTGATGACTACAGTCCATAGGGCTCTAGTAATACTTCACTGATGAAATTACTATAAATATACTGAAAATTGTCTTTGGATAGGCAGCACCATATCAGGAACTGTGAAACAAATGTTATGGGGTTTGTAATAGGTATAACTGGCTCTGACTTGGGACTGAAGAGTGCTGACAAGCCAATTTGCAAACACAGATGTGTGGGCAGACACATTATATGTATCCTGAACAATGCTGCTGTGCCATTCTGTACAGAATTATTCTGGGTATAAGTATTTCATAGAGCAGCAAAGCACTGAAATTGATGCCTAAAATTAGATAATCTGATTCTTTTTTGAAGGTGGCTGGCAAAAAAAAGCTGGTGTGCTGAATAGTTCGCCTCAAATTTGTTAGAAAACCCTTGGCAGTAGTTACCTGCTTTATGCATATGCTCACTGAATAATTCTATTCCCTTGCCAATATGGTTTAGCTTTTTTTAAAAGACAGTATTTTTTGTGTGTTTTGCAAGACCCTCAGAGTTATTTTACAATGCTCTGTGCTCTTGCAATCAAATTAACCACAAATTCTCCTTCTAAAACCATCCTCATTCAGCTGACACTCCTGCACAACACTCATTGTTTGTCATAATTCATGTAGGTCTGTCTTCATACACCAAAAAATGTAAAAAAATAACAAATATAGCTTATATGCACCAAAAGTTTCTAATAATTTTTTTTAGATATGAAAGTTTTAACAATAGCTGTTGTTAATTTGAGGTTGGGCTGCAAGGGTGAAAGGACAGATTGTGCAACAGTTTAACAAACAGCAGATCAGATTAATTGCAATGATCTCATTGGCCTGAAAAAGAACAAAATTCAGTATTTTGTCTAAACCACTTTTTTTAAACATAAATCTATTAGATTATATAAGGGAATGGGAGCTTATATATCAGAAAAAAAAAGCTCCCCGCTTTTCTGATTGTTTTCTGTATGAATTTACCTAGGTATAAATCCACAATAACTACCAAAAGTGATCAAGTAACTTTGCAAGCAATCAGTATAAAAGGTGTTTCACCTTGGTTTGTTTTAGTTTAGTGTCTCTACCTTCAGCTTTGGAGTAGTGACTCCAAAAGTCTCACTTCATAGGTGAGAGAAGCTTCAGCCTTATAACAGCAAATGAAATGAAAAAAGAGCTTCTCAAATTTCAGCTGTGACACAAATCATTCCTTTTCAGAACAGCTGAGTGCCAAGGTTATGGTAAAAGCTATCAATTCAATCTTTTCTGAAAGGTACTTAGGGAGAATGATTTAAACCTTGATTTTAAATCACACATTGTCCTTTAATATTTGTGTGGTGGGGAGCTTAGATGACTTCTCTGCAGAACACTGCATCCTGTCAATCCTTGAATGTGATTCGAGATGAGCACAGTTTGCTTGGAAGTACTCAAATAAAATCCCTCTGTCTTCCAAGTTTAACACAGAATACAATGGGATTTTGTAAAAAATTAGTCTCCCATTATTTTTATATCAGGGCATTAGGCACACAGGTTTGTGCTCTGAAGTGGACTGCACAAACACAATAAATGAAAGATATGGATTTACAAACATTTCCTAAATTATTTGCTCATTTCTTTTCAGTGTGTTCTGCTCCACAAGTTTGATTCTTATGTGGTTTGTAAAAATCATGTATTGATATTAAATTTGAAATTAATGACTTTCTGTAATTCCTAAATATGAGTTGCTATTTAAAATACATTAATATTCCGTGTGTTCCAAAATAACAGATAAATCTGGTACCAATAAACAGTATTTTCCCTTTTTTGCCACACCACACTCCCATAGAATAATGATCTCAAAAATTTGGGTTCATGGATTTTCAGGGCAGAAAAGCAAAAAGTAAACTGAGAGCAACCAACAATTTGTTTGTCCAAAAATAGTTGAATTCTTTATACTAAGATTAAATTTAGCTAAAAGAGATTGTTGTATTATTTAATTCTGCATAAAACATTATTATAAACATTATTTATGCTTTGAAAAACATTAAAAAATTCTCATTTAATCAACATGATCACAATGTGTAAAACTAATCAACGCAAGGATATGTTATGAATATGCATAATTGCATACTGGATGTGAACACCATCTTACAACACTGCCATTCTGAACAGCTGGGGAGAGTTTATCAAGTGTAAATAGAGAGGGGCTTTTTGAAAAGTTTTCTCTCTTCTCTGCTTTTCCTACCTTGTGCATAGTTTTTTTTTTATTTTTTCCCATTTATTACTCTTGGCTATGTTTCTGAAGATTGTGCCAAATCTGAGGCCTATTTAAGTTGTTCCCATTTAAATATGTGAAAGTAAATAATTTCCAGTTATGTAATTATTGTCACTCCAAATAGCTGTGTCTTTGTGATTTGCTTTATAACTACTGTCACTTTGCAGTGGCTACCAGGCATTCAAATTCTGTAGTCTAGCTGAGAGCTATCATCAGCAAATCAAAGCAGATGTATTTGTATGTTTATTTTTATTTCCCAGTCCTCAAAGTGCTCTACTGTTCTGCTGCTACTTCAACTTTTCACCCCTGCCAAACCATTTGTGTGCCCAGTAGAAGACAGGGGTTTGTCTCACTAGTGAGATTTTTTTAGCACATATTAGGGACAGAAATTGGTGCCTACATTGATTTTAGGGACAAGACAGCAATGTCACAGCTATATTCAGATGAATTTGTCTGGGTCATGTTCTGGAGAGAACATAACCTGCCCTCATTCCTGTCCCCTGGATCTGTCCCTGTGCCAAGGAGCCTCTCCCAGGTGCTGCCTCACCCTCAGTGTGGTACCACAGCAGATTTTCCCCAGCAAACACTGAACAGAAGTGCCAGAATATAAGTGCTGGCAATTAGATTCCCTTGACCATTACACAAAATTTCCTTACGAACTCATTTTTATCTCATTTAGTAGGAATCCTCAGCGACGGAATGCTTGTGATTCAGAGTTCTGGCAGGAAGGTGTATGAGATGTGATTTAATAACTGCTTCACCAGAGACAAGAAAATGACCCACACATTTTGGGCCACAGCTCTCTGTCTGTTGAATGAGGATGAACTGGCCTCCTCCTTTTAACCTTTTGTCATCTGTTTGGATTGGGATGTAGGTGGTGCTTTGCAAATTATAGGACCTCCTTCCAGCTGGAGAAACTTTAGGACTGAATTCATTACAAGGGTCAGGAGGAGCAGGGAGACATATAAAGCTGATTAAACACTGCAGAAGCATCAGTCACTGAAAGGGTGGAAGATTTCTAATAGGCAATTTTCCCTGAAAAAACTGGAGGAAGAGCATGTTCCTGTGCAATCACACCTACTCATTAACTCAGCAATAATCATATCTTTGGCTAGTGAACTCTTTGCATGTCAGACCTGGATTATATTAAATTGAGAATACAGCCATTATAAAGAGTCACCCCTCTCTCCTCAACTGACTTTTCAGGCTCACTGTAGTGATAAACCTGAAATAAGTTCATTTTTGTATCCTTCTGCAGCCTTCATGCACTAAGGTCACCAAATTTGTGTCACTATTTTATTTTTACTGCGATGCTGACACTGGAGTGGGCAGATCACCAAAGTGCTGTCGAGGAATTCATTTGGTGCAGGGGGAGCTGCAGGTTGAGCTCTGGGGGGTAGGAAATGTGGCAAGAGGCCATGAACAGGCACAGATCCATTGCACAACAAAAAACCCCAGAATACACTCCAACAAATCCATGCAGATATTTTGGGAAGATGCATTAAGGAAACAAGCCCAGTTTAGGGCATGATTTGCTTTAATAGAAGATAAAAAAGATAAAAATAAAACTCAATGTTTGGCTTAGCTTTTTTTTTTTTTTTTTTTTTTTTTTTTTTTTTTTTTTTTTAATGTTCTGTTGTCTCCAGCTGCTCTCAAAAATTAGTATCTATAAATTAAAGTGTCTTATCCTGGAACAGGGAATAAGATTCTATGTAGAGAGACAGAGTGGAAGACCCTGGCACTATTATTAGCTGAGATAGCACTCTTTTTTTAAGGCTAAATAAAATAATTTCAATGTGCATTTCGGGAGAGGAAAGGAAAAGAAGGTGCTAAGCAGGTAAAGAGAAAAATAATGCAGCAATAACAAACGTGAGAAAAACAAGAAGGATGAAAAAAGCCAAAGTCAGAAAGAGAATATATAAGTGATGCTGTGGAATGGCAACTTTAAATCTGATTCACGGTTGTTTTATTACTTAAAGTCCTAGTTTTACACAGTGTCTTCTGCATTGTATCCTGTCTTGCAAACACAAGCAGAAAAGGTGGCTCTGCTCTATTTAAAAGCATTCAAATTCAAAATGGCTGTGATGAGTAAAATTAAAAAGTGATCTTAAAAACTATCTCCTGACCACAAGTTTGCTTTCTAAAATTTGTTTCTGTAAGGCAGCTCAAAGTTACAAACATAAATAGTACTCAATATTTACTGACTTTTTCCAGCAATGAAAATAACACCTCTGTGATATGTCAGAAGACCTTTTATGGAAAGCTAATGCATTATATATGTTTGAGTCTTTTAGCCATAAAATGTGCCATTTGACAACATAAATGCTTTGCTTCTGAGACCCACAAAAATATCTTTTCAAAAGGAGAATAAAGCTGTAGATTAAATGCTTTTATTAGAGATTAGGGTATTGTAAAATTAAGTGCTACAACTACATTGGCAATTTAAGGGGTTTAAAAAGCACAGTAAAACACTCTGCCTGCACTAATTGCAGGCCCTGTTTTTTCTCCTATTCTAGCCTATCTTATCTTCTAAGGACATAAATTCAAAGAATTAGCAATTGTACTGTGCAGCAGAGTACAATATTTTTTTGAGCAGAGTACAAAAGAATACAAAAATAACAGTATGCAGCCCTTGGTATCTAAGAAATGCTGTGCAAATAACGATTCTTGTGAGCTCTTGGGGTGGAGATAGGCATCTCTGTTTCTCTCTCAATACAAGCAGGACACAAAGCTCAAAGCCAGTGGCTTAAGATTTCAGGCTTTGGGGAAGGGCAAGACAATATTTAGTGCAAGTGTTCAGTAGACAGAGCTGTTCCCTCTGGCTGTGTTAGGAGCTGCCCTGCCCTGAGGAATACTTGGATTAATTTGGAGGCCTCTCAGCTCTTGTACCACACACAAGGCTTGCTGCTGTTGTTGTTTTAGTGGTGGCAAAACTGAAGCACTAAACCCATAATCCAGAACTATCCCGTGTGCCCATTAGCTTAAGCCAAGAATCCAGGAGAGGTGTGTCTTTCAACTAAATGTTGGTTTCTTCTTTTTTCCCAGGGACACATTTTGTCCTTGATGACAACTGCTTAGATCTTAGAGAGGCTAAAGGAGGCTGTTGTTTTGTTAAGGAAAAAAAAAAAACAAAGCCCAACCAATCACAGAATAGTCACACAGAAATGCTCTTTTTGATATTTGTTGATTGGTGTTTGGTTTACTCAATAAACTCTCCAGAAAAAAAAAAAAAAGTTGCATGGTTCCATACACTGTGTATCAATGCTGCATATATAAAGCTGTACAAAAATGTAGGCATGTGGGTAAGGGACCAATGTCTTTAAAATGTGGCATTCTTTTCTCTCCAGTGCAGGGGAGTCTGCAACCACTTTAACACTGATCTCTGAGTGCTCAGGACAGCATAACACATCCCTAAGTGGTTTGCTGAGCTTGACATTGCAACTGAGTCAGATTTACACAAATCTGTCCCTTGCTTTCACCAGGAGCGTGGCTGAAATAACCACATATCACAGTAGAAGCAGCTGAGCAACTGTGAAGGTTGTGAGAATCCCATTTTCCATTTGTGATACTTGTCTTGTAACTCAACTGGACTGGTTTTATATTTTGACAGATAAATGGGATAGAAAGATTAGCCATGAAATCAAGAATTAAGCAGGTAGAGGCATCAAAGATTGTGTTTGCCTTATGGCACTAAGCAAAGCACACAGGAGAGACCACACTCAGCACAAAGAGCTATAAATTAAATGATGTTGGGTCTTTCTTCTCTCAGTTTAGTAGTGATAGGGCATCCTCCAGCTGTCCTGAGAAATGGGAATAGAGGAGTTTATTATATGGTGAGTGTATAATAGTGAATGTGCCATTCACTCTGGGGTTTGTTTCCTCTGCTCAGAGAACACTACAACGTGCTTCTGCAGAGGCCAACAATACAAATAGCTTGCTCTCTGTCCCCAGCTACAAGCAGGGGCTGCTGTGAGTTCTTCACAGAGATTTCATGCTCTGACAGAGCCTGTATTATCTTCCTTTTGCAACAAATGAACGCTGATAGCCACAATGAATGTGCCTAATAACTTCAATGCATATTTTCAGAATAGCACCCAAGAGTGCCTTATTCACTGCCTGATATGGGGAAACAGGAGGATTTCCACTCTTATCTTGTATAAAATTGAGGCTCTGTTGTTTCATATGCAGTTCCTTTCAGGGACAAACAAGAGAAATGCTTACTTGCCCCAAATACAGCACATCCTATCTAAATTGCCCCCATTATTATTCACTTTATTAATAAAATGGCATTTTCTGCAGTTACTTCAGTATTTTCCAGTGAATATTATGCAAGTATTATAATTTGCCACTGAGAACAGGCAATATGCTGATTAAGGGAGCTCAGTGGCAAGGAAATGAAGGTGTCTGATAGCAAATGCTGGGGTTTGCTAGTTATCTCAGAGTAAAGTGAAAGAGGAAAAATAATCATTACATAGACCAGAAAGGTTATTAAGTAAAAAATAAGTAGGAAAAAGTGAAATTATAGCAATATTTTTTGTTGGAAATGGCTATGGCTGAACAGAAAATTAACTGGAAATTAATTAAAAACATTCCTGAGAAATAAAAAGTCACATTTCACCCTGGGTAAGTCCATTTTGTCTTTGTAAATAACACCCAAAATATGTGGGTCATACACAGTAGTCTAGTTTAGATATATCTAAACCCATGCATCAAAAATTTGGTCACATCAGGGTCTGAATCAAGATTAATTTTGAGGAATTTAGTGACTCCATTAGATCTAGGGTAGTAAGAAGCAATCAGACAACAGTTCTGTGTCAAATTTGCTTGGCTGGAGGAATAGACAGGGGTCTTTCCTGGGTGGTCGGGCATTCTTTACCTTAAATATGGCCCTTGAATAGGAATTTCAAAGTTAGCTCTCCAACACAGGACAACCGATGGGGGAGGAAAAAGGGAGCCCACAACCTGGTACTGAAAATGATCTCAAGTGGTTTCTTTGAGTCCTGAGTAGAATAAAATACCAAATTAATTACACTTACTTCACTTGGGGTGTCTTGTTCCCTGCTGTGTCCTCCCAGGTATCTCAACAAGTAAGTTTAGTATAGTCTTTCTGTGAGCTGTGGAGCAGTGGACCAAAACCAACTCCAGTGACATTCAAAGGACTAATTCGGTCTTTTTCTCCATCAGACTTTGTTGTCTTTCAGAGATTGTTTTTTGAGAGATAAACAAAGATGCCATACTGTAAATCACTGCTGTCTAGTCCCCCCCTCTCCCCTTCCCCAGCCCCAAAATGCTTAATTAGATTTTTAGATAACAAAGCCCAGTAAACTCTCAGTACAGCCAGCGTTGATTTAAGGGACTGTTCACTGTGTCACATCAGTCGGGATCTTTATTTTGGAGCAGCACTAATGATGGAAATCAAGCTGCTAGCAAGCAGCTTAAGAACACAAAACTGCCTTTTAGAAGAGACAACAAACTTCCATCTGCTTTCAGACGATCAGTGAGCTCTCCCTAAAGGCAGAATGGCAAGTGAGGTGTCCCCAGATGGCCTCTGCATGAGCAATGGCAGAAGAAATCAACCTCTCCAGGCTGTCAGATGAATGACCTACAGTTTCCCATTTGAAGGACTCAGCTGTACTAGTGGCAGACAGTATAATCCAGGGGCAAGGAGACAGGTAAAAAGAGTGTCTCTCAGGGTTTTTGGTAGAATGTGTGGCTGGAGTAACAGAGCACAAGTTTTATATTGTTTTACAATGATAAGAGCTTGTCACAACATTTTTTGTAGCACAATATCTTTCCATTACTCCACACTCTGGCGTGCAATGCTGTCTGTAGAGTGGGCTATACTGAAATTGTCAGTGTGAGGAGTAACTCACCCTGTGATCATTGTGACACTGCTCTGCCAATCTGTCCTCTGCTGGCCCAGCACCACAACTCTCAGTGGGCTCTTAAACCTTCTCCTAAAGCCATCAACAAAAGCCAGTGGATAGACAGAAAGGCTGGATTAAAAGCGAGGGAAACATCTCCCAGACGAGGTATGCGCTACAGAACTGATGTCATGATGATTTAGTTATACATTTCAGGAAGATGATAAACCTCAGATTCCAGCTAGCACGAAGAAGGAGTATTTTCCCAGTTTCATGTCATGCATGATGCTTTTACCCAGGCATTTCTGTTGCCTGCTAATTAATCATGTTTTGCCGGTACAAAACTAAGAGTATTATCAGAAATATTTTGCATATAGAATAATGAACTGCACACACAGTTCTGGTCTCCTCAGCTTTCTCTATCCTTAACAGTTTCCTTGAAGTGGTGATCAGTATTCTAAGTCAGACCAATCATTAATTCTCTCACAGAAAATATGGATCAGGCCTTTCAAGGAGCAGATGAAACAAGCTGATTGTTGCCAGCTTTGATAAATTTTGCTTAATTGGACCTGGCAAACGCACAACAAACACTGTGCTGTAGACTTAATATAGCACCTACTCTTCTGAAACTTTGTAAAGCAGTTGGCGTGGCATACAAAAAGTTCTGCTCTCTACATTTAAAGTGCTGCAGTAATTTATTTGAGAGATACACAAAGAAATTCGGTGTTGGGGGTTTTGGGGTTTATTTCCTGGGGAAAAAAAAAAAAGAAAAAAAAAAAAAAAAAAAAAAAAAAAAAAAGAAAAAAACAACAAACAGCGAAACCAAAAACTAAAACTCAAGCTAAGTTTCTTTTTACCCTTTTCAGCCTGTTAACAAATAGAGTTTGTAGGAACAATCTGTCTGGAAGAATGACCCTGAACCTCAATTAAGCGTTAGAAACCAGAAGAGCCTTTGGGGCCTGCAGTTTTGTAAGGACTCTTAACCCTTAGAAAGATGTAGGTGTTGTTATTTGTTTCTTTATAAAGGCAGAGCAGTGAGGTCCATGAGCTGGGCTCCCTCCTGAAGGGGCCCTAGGGAGGGAGTCAGGTGCTGCTCAGGATGGCTGGCTACTTCTGCTCTTGCTCCTTGCACGCTGAGGTGGGATGGTCTTGCAACTCTGGGGTTATTTGGTTTTCCAAATTTTATTCTTACTGAGTTTCCCTCTCCTCTCTTCTTCCCAATAATGTTCTGCTTCTGTAAATCACTTTAACCCAGCGCTTGCAAGTGGAGATTCACAAATGCTCCTTACCAAGATTCCAAACAATTCATTTTCAGGAAGGGCTGAAATGGGGTTTTATGTTTTCTTTCATATTATTTTCAGTTGGCTTCCAGTGAACCTGGCCATTGTTCTTGCCAGCCAGTGCTTGTCAGAAAGGTTACAGCAGTGTGCAAAAATCTGGCTACCGCTCCCCTGGATGCAGATAGTTGGATTAGCAAATGTGGGATCTGCAGTACAATGAGCACCTTTGTTTGGGGATTTTGCAAAGTCTGGAAGCGCTGGCATCATGCCTGGTTCAATGTAGCTATTAGAGTATTTTCACTGGCTTTAATTGGAGCTGGATTAGGGCCTGATCATTAAAAAAATCTTCACCCTGCAGCGAGCAATGATCACATTTGACCTCAAAATTTCAGTGGCATTGGTACAGGAAAACTAGAACATAAGAGATGGAAAAATCATATTTTCCTGTCAAACAAGGAGTGATAGATAACTATATGTAATACAGTGACCATATGCCTCAAATTTGTCTTGAACTCCCCAATTTTTTTCCACATAAGATCTGTCCAATTTTGATTTTTGGCAGCTGCCAGAACACAGTGGAAGAGAAGGCTGTTTGTCTGCCTTTAGCTGGTGTGGATTTGCTGTTGGCAAGCACAGATGACAAACACTTCAGTTCTGTGACCAAATGTCTTTGCCATTGTTTTTATTAGACTGTGGGATGTTTTTCCTGATCTGTGGTGAGATATTTTGACAACTCACTGCAGTATAATAAATGAATAAAATATCAGAGAATAATAAATTTTATGTGCATGTGCACATATCTATATTCTAATGTATAAAAGTAGCATAAATTAGTAAGTGGGGTTTTTTAGGAAAGACTTTACAGTTCACAAAGACAATGCTGTGTCACTGTTATGGATTTACAGTACTGCCCATCTGTGTCTCTTGCTCTTTGCCTTCATTGTCTTCTTATTTTCCCTGTACTCCAGATGAGAGGTGCCACGCTTCATGCCTTGTGAAAATCCAAATGGAGCTTTTGAAGTGCAGTGGAAGCACAGCTGAACTGAGGCAGAACGATTAGTATTGCAGGAAACCCTAAATACTGTAATAATATTAATTCTTCTGTAATTAATTTATGTATCTTAAGTCTTTTTTTTATTTTTAGGAGATTAATTTGACAATCCTGTTAGGGAGCTGTGTTTTGGTTTGGATTTTGTAATGTGTAACATATTATGAGTTATTGCTTCTTGTTGCATTCAAAAGATCTGTTATTTGGGAGGCATTAGAAGAATAATCTCTGTTATTTTTATTATGTCAGCCAATATGAGATAAGAAGTTGATGAGATATGGTGAAAAAATTCATGTTAATTTATCAATGTCACAGAATGGGGAAGGTTGGAAGGAGCCCATAGTGGTCCACCCTCCCTGCTCAGGTGTCCTGTGAAAGGAGCCTTTTTTCCCCTCTGGAAAACCTAAATAATTCTCTGGTAATGTTTTTATTACAGGACAGTTTCTTTAGCACCCACTTCTTATGTTTCTTCTCAAGCAATGGAGATCTTTGCTCCTGGCATACAAAATGCTGGTTGGGCTTTTTCCTGCTCTTTCTCACCATGAGAGCATTATTACTTACATGCACTCAAATGTGGCAGACAACTGGAGAAACTTCAACCTGGGAATAATATTGGTAAGCCTGGCAAATTGTATGAAAAACAATCTTTAAGTGCTATGATAGCAAGAAATGGAGGTTGTTCCAAAGAATTTTTTCATTGGGTTTTTTTTTTTTTTTTTTTTTTTTTTTTTTTATGTTTTTCTTCACTGCAAGGCAAATTTCCTCAAGCTAATCTGTTTGATTCCATACTGATGGACAAATGTGTCAAAACTGCTGGAAGCAAGTGCTGTAGGCCATGTGTTCTAAGAGACTCTTGATTCATTTATGTGCTTATAAGCTTTCTATTTTTATTCATGGTTAGCATACTTCACCAGGCCTGTCACACCAGCTCAGAGACTGAACTGAACTCTTCCCTTTTAATGGCTCTTTCTTTTGAAATATCTGTAAAGTGTATTAGTTTGTTCTTTTTTAAAATCCCTGCTGGATGCATAACTACACATCCAGTTTAATTCACTATGACTACAGCACATCTATGCCATGCTAAAAATTGTCTCCTCCTGGTTATACCACTTAAAACTTCTTTGCTAGTTGAATAAGAGATACAAAATTTCGTCATCTCTGTTCCTGTATTTCTTCAGTCCTGTTGGGTTTTATATTGTTGTGTTTTAGGAGAAATTAAAACAGTTCAAAACATGTCCTTGAGTTTTTCATGCTCTTGTCTCATATGGGTTCTTTTAAATCGTGTGCAATGAGGCTAACTGGATGAGAAATACTTTTCAATTCAGGCTGTGTTTCAGGTTTTTAAATCAGAAGTTAATGACCAAATTCCTTGTCCTTATGGGGGAAAGTAAGGTGGCCTAATTGTCATATTTCTCTGAAGAGTATACTGGAATATACAGGGGTTATTGCAAGATTTGACTTCTGTTTGAGGCAACAGAAATTCCTGCTACCTACAAGAAAACTTAGTCAAGACCCTTGCAATGAATTCTAGACATTTAAGGCTAGGAAAATGTGAGGGTGATGAAGAGACATTGTGGGGAAACAAAGTCACAAACATAATTCTGGAAATGGGGGAGAAGGGTTGTTTGGAGAAAAATTAAATCACAGAAAGAACTATTGCAGGATGAGAAAATTCGATAAACTCATGGCCATTTCTCATCTTGGAGCCTAAATGCTTCTCTTAGCTACCAAAATAGCCTTGGAGAAGAAATTAAACAGTTGGGCAAATATTGTACAGTCAGTTTTCAAGCCCTGCTCAGAGCTGGGCTTTTTACAGAGCTCTCAAAGCCAAGAGTAGAAAATTAAGAAAGTGGATGCCAGGAAGCATCAGGCTGTGGAAGACAGGGCTGGAAAGCACAGCTGTAGAGAAAAATGACTTTTCAGGAAACTGGGAACTTTCAGGCTACAGAGGGTGGGAAAGAAAGTAAGGGCAAGCCCACAAAAAGCCTTAGAAAGAAAGCAACAGAAGATCAGTCCCAAGAAGGGTTATGAATGCAAGGAAATTGATTTACATAAGAAAAAAGTAATTATGCCAGGTGAGAACATTGTTTTAATTGTTTTTAGCAGAAGACAAGCAGGGTATCTGCAGGACTGTTCTAGGCCATGAACTACTTTGAGACTTTTCATAAAAGCCTTACAAATTCAGAACTAATATTCAGTCAGAATGAGAAGCCTGTCACACCCCTGTGTCACCTGCCCCTGGTTTTGGGCAAACCTCAGTTTCTGCTGGCTCCCTGATTTGCTGGCAGCAGGTTTGCCATGCAGACACTGAGCATGCAGAGTGCTCCCGGGCTGAGTGGGGCTCCCGAGCAATAAATGCCAGCAGGAAGCATCCCTCCTGTTTGATGCACAGCTTGGACTTTCAGCTATGGATGTGCACCATGCACCCTGATCAAAGAGCAGAATGTTTATGGATCATTTAGTGCTATGTTCATAAAGTCATTGCCAGACTTATAACTTTCAAAGTTAGGGAATACCAGGAAATGTAATAAATCTGCCTTGTATGGTTAAAGGTATTATCTTGCCCCATAGTTATACAGCTTCCTCCAAATATAAATTTCAGCCACTTGTGCACCCAGCAGGACAGGGATCAAGTTGGTCTCTCCCAGCCCATATAGTGACCATCATAGAATCAACTCCTCTGTTCCATTCACCATTCAAAATAAAATTTTGGTTTGTGGATGAAAGTATTTCATGTCACAGCAGAAAATTCTTGCTTTGCTTGTTAACCAGAGCACACTAAACCTACTTTTTTTCTTGCGAAAATCTGCAATATTATTCAATTTAACATAGAACTCTGAGAATACAGGCTTATTTCATCTCTGAATATGTCTGAGCCTGTCATCTTGCTCATAGTGCACAGGCAAAAAATCATGTTGTCTCCAAAGAATTGGTACCACTGCCTCTTAAAAATTTCAATAGTACAGAAAGATAGTAAAACAAAACATTCAACTGTATTTTCTAAGCGGAATTTTTAAACTAGCCTCTAGTTTTGACTAGTTTTCACATAGCCTGGCAAGCCATGTGAATAACCCAAAATCAGTGTGTAAAAACAGGCAAGAGCCAGCAAACTGTGAAGCAAACTGTGAAGGAAACTGCCCAGCAAATGGCCCCTTGAAGCACAGCACCTGCTCTGGGCTTCTCCCTCTGGTGCAGCACTGTGGCCATCTCTGAGCCCTTTGCCATCTTCCCAGAGCCAGCTTTGGGGTTCTGGCATTTGGCTCTATCCTGTGGCCAGGAACTTCACTGCTGCTGTCACCAGAGGGAAACGAGGTGAGGGAAGAGGAAAAGTGAGGTGAGGGGAAAGGAAAAGTGAGGTGAGGGAAGAGAAAAAGTGAGGTGAGGGAAGAGAAAAAGTGAGGTGAGGGAAGAGAAAAAGTGAGGTGAGGGAAGAGAAAAAGTGAGGTGAGGGAAGAGGAAAAGTGAGGTGAGGGAAGAGGAAAAGTGAGGTGAGGGGAAAGGAAAAGTGAGGTGAGGGGAAAGGAAAAGGGGGGTGAGTGGAAAGGAAAAGTGGGGTGAGGGAAGAGGAAAAGTGGGGTGAGGGAAGAGGAAAAGTGGGGTGAGTGGAAAGGAAAAGAGAGGTGAGGGGAAAGGAAAAGGGGGGTGAGTGGAAAGGAAAAGTAGGGTGAGGGGAAAGGAAAAGAGAAGTGAGGGTAAAGCCCAGAAGTGAGGTGAGGGGCAGCCTTGGGCACTGGGGAGCCTGGTGCTGCCTGCAGGGGACACCTCCAGCCCTGCCCACCTCTGTTCCCCCAGCCCTGCCCAGCAAGAGCAGGAGGCAGGCTGGATGTGCTCTGCCATGGCACCCAGACCTTCAGAGAGCCCTGCTCTTCCCCCAGCTGCCATCCCTGATGTGCAGCTGAGCAGCACAATCCCAAAGTCTGGCTGCCTCCAAGGTGACTCTTGGCAGCTCCTCCACCTGATGTCAGTCACAGCAGAGTTTATTTCAGGTAACTGGATCCAGGTGTCAGCTCTTTGAAGGTTTCTTCTGCAGCCTTTGGAGGGTTTCTGTGTGGTTCCACTGCTGGCTCTGCTGTCAGTCTCAGTGCTGAAGGAAGCTGAGCACAAGGACTGCAGTGTTACTGTGGTAGCACTTTGTCTCTCCAAATGTCCCCCAGCTTTCTGTCCTACAGGATGGAACATGTGTGCTCTGACTTGCTGAGGTCAAATTCACAAATTCTTCAGGAGCACAAGAGGGTAGGACTGGTTCAGAGCTGCCAGAGGGCAGTCACTGGCACACACCACTCCCCACCTACAGCCCCAGTGCCTCTCCCATAGCTGGTTCTTGTCATTGTAAAAAAAGACCATATTTATTTTGACAGTCTAATTGCAAAATGGAGATTGAGAAATCAGTGGCTACAACAGCATGTGTACAATGTGGCTGTTGCCCTCAGACCATTATTTATCTGCCCAGCAATGTTACAATGCAGCTTTTCCCTCATCATGCCAACTTGATTCCAGTCTGGTCTCTAGCTCTCTGCTAGCTGTCAATAACAGGTAATTTTCCTTTTCCTTTGCCCATCACTGCCACCACACTGAATTTTTGGTGGCTGTGATGTTGTTAAGTGTAGAGGTGGAAGGTCATGTCAGGGGAAAACAAGCAGTGGTTCTACAAACCTCAGTTTAGGGTGAGTCAAACTACATAGAAAACATGGATTTTTCCTGTTTCCTTTTCAGAATTCTCAGGCTGTAGGTGTGTAAATGCATGGAGTGGTGCAATTTGTGAATAGTATGGGAATTATATGATTCAGCATGTGCTTAAATAATAAGGTTTTATGGCTAAAAATAAGGGTCTTATATCTTTAAATGAGTCTGTTCTGTGTTTGTTACAGAAATCCTCCAAAGGCAAGGAAGCAAGGAGCTGGATAAGTGCACATGCTGCTCTCAGATCCCACTGGGAATTGATCAGGTGTCCCCTATGAAGAATTAAAAAGACATTCAGGGAAGGGTTTTTTTCCCTTTCTTTTCAGAACATTCTGAAACTGGGGAAGTAAATGCAAGGAATTTGTTAGCAGGGATAAACTGGTGTGAATCACAGAGCTGTGCCAAGGACTAGCAGGGGCAAGGCAATGAACAAAATTGCTGGTTGGTTTTGCAGCACCTGGCTGGTATTTTTAACATATATTTTGTACCTCAATTTAACTGCTGATCTGGTGCAATCCATTGCTGTGGGCAAAGTTAAAAAAAAAAAATTAAGCTACTGCACTGAATTCTCATATAACTCATTTACATATGCCAGTGCTCTCTCTAGTTGTTAGCTACAGGTAAGAATTATCTTTTTGGCAGTAAATGTTGTGACAGAGTGGATCCTTGACTGATGTTCTGATTGCAGGCCACAGCAGCAATAATGAATGTACACAACTCTTTTGTGGGTGTTTTCTCACAAGTGTTCACATATCTCCAAGGGCTCAGATTCTTCCCATGTTTGGGTTTTGCATGGTTGATTTTCTGGGTTTTGGAAAAGTGAAAATGCTCTTTAATGATTTGTAATGTAGTGTCTTGGTATTGCTCAGGGAACTTCAGATTCCAGCCACCAGGTAGCAAATGTGTATGGGTGATTTTCTGAAACAGAGGAAGGTTTTGGAAACCAGTGCTGAATTCTGCTCATGAATTCTGCTCCTTGCTATATTTTACAAAACACAGAATTGCCAACCAGGGTTTGGGCAGAGAAAACTCTAACTGGAAATTTGAACTTCTGTATATCAAATTTATGAAAATCTGTTTAATCCTATTTGCTTTTTCCTGCCTGATTTATGCCTATTTTATGAAAAAAAATCTATTTCCCAGTAATTCATGCTTCCATTTTCTAATAGCTTTAGCCTGAAAATATGATGGCAGCATGTATATATTTCTTGGCTTTACTCTAACATTCTATGACAGGCTAGAAAATGCTTTAACAAATGAGAGACTTGACTGATTATACAACAGAGATTCAATCACAAAGAAACAGTGAGAGGATAGAGCTTCTTTCTGGTCAGGCTGATGGACCTTTAAACTATTGCCTAAATCCACAAAGCCCACAGTTAATTGGAATGGTACAGTTCACTTACATAAATCTCCCATACACACTGTGTATTTTATCACAAATCACAGTAATAAATTGGAATTGCATCATTCTCTGCAAAATCACACCCCCTCTGGTCTCTGGAGAAAAGGCTGCAGAGCTGTGCTGGGGAGTGAGCAGCTCCAGCAGGGGATTCCACACAGACAGACTGGAATTGCTAAAATTTTGCCTACAACACATCACCTGTCCTTTTATTAAAGTAGCCTGTGAATCCTCCTGGAGGAACAAACAGACAGCTTCCTCTTCATCCTGAAAATATGGCTGGGGATGTGGAGGTGGCAGCATTGGCAACAGGCAGCATTTATTTTTGTTGGAGACTTCCAACATATCCTGGCAAAGGGTTGGCTAAAGATGCTATTTAATGGTTCAACACTAATTCACAGAATAAAAATGCTGTATTGCTGTGTCTTCTGGAGGTGTAGTGGGTTCTGTGTGTGGAAATCCAATACAGTCCTCAGGACTGAATTCTAATGAAAAGAGCAGGATTCAAGGATTATTCCTGGAGACAGAAAGGTGAGCTACCATAAAGCACTCACAGCAAAGACAGCTGGTAGCAGGAGGAGTCTGGCTCACAGATGCTTTGGAGCAGGTTCTGTAAATCCTGGTTTCTTTAGCCTGCACCTTAACCCTTATCTTTATTCCTAATACCATATCAGAGAACATGATCCTCTCCTACAGCAAAATATAAGACAGTATTTGCCAGCAGTGGCTTCCTCCCTAATCTTCCTGTTTATCTGATGTTTAACACTAGACACAGCTTCCAGGTGCTGCAGTCCTAATCCTAACTCCAGTTTTAACCCTTGTCATGCTCCAAACCCCTTCTCTGCTGTGTGCTCTCCATTTTTAAGGTTAGAAATCCCAACCCTAGGCACAGCCCCATGCCAGGACCTGCCCAATGCTCCAGGAACATTGCATTTTGTGGGGATGGTTGGGTCCCTTCAGCCCTCCATTCCCCACTCTAACTAAGGGGAAAAGCCCCTTGCTTTAACTTGCAGCAGTTCTCAAGTTGGCCTTGCCTTCTTTAAACCCTGCCCCACCCCAGTGATTCCCTCTCTGTAACTCTGCAGGGCTCTGCTGTGGAGCAAAAATTACTCACTGTGATATGAATAACACTGGAAGTAGGGTTAACTTTAGGAAATTGATAGACTGAGGATTTGTGATCACTTCTGAATGTAACTAAGCCAAATATCTCCTGCAGTAAGGAAACTGGAATTTCTTGTTGCCAGGACGTCTTAAAGGTAATTTTGATGGAGTTCATGTTGCTTTTTGTTGGGATGCTAGCAGAAAGCTGAGTCAATCTGTTAGTCAGCTGGATCTGAAATAGAGTTTAAAACTGGGCCAGTTACATGCTAAAGAAAATAGAGCCAGATTCCAGTAGATCTGTTTTTCTGAGGACTAAAGCTGGTGATTTCTTCCTTGTGCTCCATCAGTTCAGCCCCAGAATCACACACTGACCATCCCAAATCCCAGTGCACACCTGCTTGTCTTCCCTCTGTTTTTTTTTTCTCTGTAGCAGGATAATGACTGAGGGAGGGACATTTGTAAGTGTAGGATATCAAAGCAATTGAAACATGAATTATTATTATTAATTTTATTATTGTTGTTATAATTTTTATCATTATTGTTATTGTTATTATTATTATTATCATTATTTTTATTATTATGCCCAAGAGACAAGTGGAAATATTTGAATCAGAAAGTGACTACAGAGCTGTTGTAGGCACCTTAACTATTAATCTCCAACCAGTTATTTTTAACTATTTGGGTCTACTGGAGAGGAATCTTGAGGAGGACATGAAACCTCCAGATGCAATTTCTGTCCCCTCATGCAGTTTCAATTCAGTATAGAAAGGTATAGCCAGGGCAAAGGGCTGGCCCAGGGAGCAGATCCCTCTGGGAAGGACTGGGGGCTGGCTCCTGGCAGAGGGCACTGAACCTTACAGGGGGGACAGTTGTTTCCTCCTGCCTAATATTATTTGGGCAATGTCTCCTCATTCTTTCCCTTCTTCTGGAGGAAGATGATGACAGCCTAAATTCTGAATTGCTGTGGCCCTCACTGAGCTGGCTGGTAGACTGACCTGGTCTTGGGTCAGTTCTACCAGCAGGTCATTTGCCTGCTTCAAAAAAATTCAAATTAATAATGCCTATACCCAACATTCTTTGAAGGACATGATTGCATTTAAGTTATTTCTATTGTACTCAGAGAGTTACTTGGCTTGTGTGGAGATAACATGACTCATTTAATCCAAAAATAGGATTTGCACACACGTTTTGCAAATCTGCTAACAGCCTACATTAGTTCTGCACTCAGTGGTGTTTGCAGCAATTCCTCCTGGGTGCACACCCTGGCTTTTGGAAATCCAGTTTGGTCTTCCCTGTTTTCCACTTACTCATATCTCATCTTTCTCTGTTCAGCTGATTAAAGAGATGTGTTCAGCTTTCATAGCAAGGGAAAGGTCACTTCCTAGATTTTTCTGTTCTGTACCGGTTTTTCTTCTGCAACACCTTTGTATCATGACAGGAAAATTAAATTTAACAACACCTACAAAAGTCAGGTCCCTTGGTGTACTAGAAAAATAGTATTTAGTAGTCCAAAAACTTCTTTGTAAAGCTATAGGTAAATAAACCTGTGATAAACCAGTTCAGGTAAAACAAGTCATGTGAAATATAACACTTGGAAGACCAAAAGCCCAGGTGCATTTATATATATTGTATAATCCTTAAATAAAATTTAGGAGTGGTCCCAAAAGGGTGTATTTTGAAATAGGTGTGGTTTTGATATCCTTATGTTGTTTTAGAAGATGTTCCTGATTCAAACCCTGTAGACATGTACTACAGCATATAAAATAGCATATGGAAACAAATGCTAAACTGCTGGGCACTTAAAACATCATCTGGGTTTTCCTCGATTCATCATGTTTTCTGATCAATTGAGAAGTTATGGCTTTTTTTACATTATTGCCTTTTATTTTAATATATTAAAATAAAAGCTTTTCTTGAAATGTTTTATTTGTGGAGTTCCATTGTCCCAGCAACAAGAACTGTTCTGTTTCCAGAGAAAAGCTGAGCCCTTGGGATCAAACATGCACAGACCAAGGAAGAGGCAGAGTTTGCTGTGCCATCAAACACAGAGAGCCTTTGGCACACACAGAGAGCCTGAGCCCTGATCCATTATTGGAAACCATTAGCATAAATACTCTGCCAGGTCATTGACATCTGCATGATCAAATCCCCCTGTGGGATTAGACAGCCAGCCCTTAGATCATGCTATTAGTCCATGGCATGGTAATGAAATAATCAGCAAAAAGCACACACGCCCGAGAAGTCCTGAGCTAACACAGGTCTGGAATAAAATTAAAACTGCACACAGCTCCTCGTGTTTGGAATGTGCCTCGTGGAGGATTGCTTTAATGTTCTAAGCACAAAGCTTTGGCTCACCTTCAGGCTGATCCATAGGTTTAGGTGTAGCTAGAGCTGGTCCTGCTCAGCCCATAATGCTCTTTAAGGAGCTCAGTCATGCACAGGAGCTGCATTAGGGTTACCAGAAAACAGCTTCCCTAATTGCAGCCACTGACCTCTGCTGACTGGATTACCTCTCATCTTGGAATGATTTTTTGTGTGTTTCTTAGTAAGGGCAGTTCAAAGCTATTCATTTAAATTTTCGGAGTTAGATATACCTTTCCAAAGAGGAAACAAAGGTGCAGGAGGCCAGAATCTCCTGACGTTATCCCTGATACCAAAGAATTTTCCTGAGAAGTACTTTTAGTCAAAAAATCAGAGGTGGAGGATAATCTCTCTTGGGAGAGATGGATTGCAGGGATGGTTGAGACATCTTTAATTTTCATCTTAAAATTCTTGAGTACTTTTCTTTTAACCCATCATCAGAAGACCACCTGTATTATTTGGATATTGTTGGAATTGTAACTTTTTCCAGGTGTGGGGAGTTAATCACGACTCCTACAAGTTGTTATTTTGTATATGCTCTGTATTATCCAACTGCAACACCCATACTTTGGGGAGAGGTGTCCTGACACGAAATTCTTCCAGCCTGGCAAAACCAAAACCATCCATAAACTGAGCAACACATATATCTTACCTTGAAGTCATATTTTGCTACATATTTTGTAAATCGTATTTACAGTCTGTGGTCTGATATATCCTATTGACCTGATATTAAATAGAGTAGGCATTTTAGCAACATTATTCTTAACCCAAGTGTCCTGATTCTACAACTTAACAACTTTGAGCAGGAGATAAGCTGTAGAACTGCTTTTATCCTACTAATTCAGGCCAGTGTTATTAATAAGGTATGTGAGATTAACAGGAAAGACCATGAAGGTAGATTTAATTTTAAAATCCAGGAAAACTAATTTTTTTTTTTTTTTGCTCTATACTCAAGGCAGCAAATGCTAGAATTCTTTAGTTTACTTATCACTAAGCTACTTTACAAATAACAGCATAAATTTTACTCTACAACTTCAATTAGCTTTAGGCACCTCAGTAAAATAATAGATTTCCACGCGGGTGAATATATGCACCATTCCTTTAAAACAGAGAAATAAAATGTCTTATAGTAAATAAAAATCCAGGATTCTCCATGGGTAAAACCTGTGATTCATACATATTTTGAGAAATCTAAACAATACAAGGAAAATGATCAAACTCATCATTCTTACCCAGGGATAAGAATGCAACAATCCACAGCACCTTACAGTTTTCAGTATTTATGATATTTATATAACATCTTTCCCTCTGCCAGTTCTAAGCATTTTCTTGATATTAAGCTTCACAGCAGCCTTGTGCCATAACATTGCCCTGATCTGGGTGATGGGGACGCAGAGGTAACAGTAATTTACACCTGAAAAGTGAGTGCCACACTCAAAATGCAACCAGCTCCTGGCTTGCACCAGCTCTTGTACACACACTCACTTCTGGGAGTGTCTATTCAACCTTGGGTGCTTGTGAACTTTGTTCTGAACTGCTTTAAATATATTCTGCTTCTGAAAGAAAGCTCTGATTACTCCTGTCAACTCCAGCAGTGTCTCCTCACAGCTCCACTATCACCCAAGTGAGTGCACAGGGCAATGGCATCCTGCCTGGCAATGCCAGACACATTTGTACATTGATTTTTTTGGTGTGGCTGTAGCACGTGGCACCTTTTGTGGCACAATTTGGGGTCTCTGAGATCCGTGTAGAGATGGCACCACCACAAGCCCACTACAAGAGTCATGTTCTGAGCATTTTCTCCTGGAAAATTCCCAGGGAGGTGGAGATGCTCAGCATATGGAAGGTGCAGCTCCATGCATCACTCACTGAAAATGAGCACGCTCCTACAATCCCCTGTGGCATCTAAAATTTCCTTGGAAACGTCTCCTGAAGTTACTCTGAAGATTTGCCTAAAATGACCCTGTTCTGTTTGGGAGATCACAGCTCACAAATAAACAACTACAGCAGCTTTAGGCATTGATCCTATTACTCCAATACTTTATAAGCAGGCACTGTATAATTACTCTTGAAATTCTGGTCCAAAGTGTTCTTACTATTGATATATCCTGGAATGCTGGAAGTAAATATAAAATATGATGGAAATAGAGAGTGCAGAACACAATTTCACTTACAAATTTTCTGATGTTTTCTATCTTAGATCCTCTAATTAGGATCCTCATGACATCACCTGACTTAAACCATTTTGGCTGACATTTTCTGCACTCCTTGCCACAGGCAGAAGATGCTGTGGCTCAATTTCCCTTTGTAAATAGGAAGCCATAAAGACCATTTAACTCACAAAAGTGGTAGAAACCAGTATAATTAATATTGGTTAGGAACTTTGATATTGCGATGTAGTAAAAAAGTCCATGTGGGAGTGAGAAAATTTTGTTTTCAGAACATGGTTTGAATCTATGTGAGGCCTGGGGCTATGCACTGAACCAAATGCTAAAAAATCCTTAGGCAGCAAGCACCATCCATTCTGTGCATGACTCAGTCTGGATTCTGGAAAAGAAATTAATGTGTGATTGTGTAATTAGACTGTAGAATAATTAATATACACAAGGGAAGGATAACTTCAAATACAGGTAATCGTAATTCCATTTTTTCCCCCTGTAGTTAATTTTGCAGCCTTTATTTTCTTTCACTCTAGCTTTTCTCTATGTGATACGTGGTATAAAGGAGAGAAGAAGTACAGGACTATTAGCTGATTTTTTTTCTCCTTTATTAAATGCAAATGTGAAATCTGCAACAAAGGAAGTGATTGCCCATACGTTATTCTGCAAGTTTGGCTTTGCTTGGTCTTTCAAGTAAAGAAAACTCCACAGTCATTTAACAAGAAAAAAAAAATCTGAATCTTTCTCCTTGTCTGCCAGGTTTCTAACTCTCCTAAGTATATGCTTGAACTTTGAAATTTCTAACAGTGTGTGCAGTCATGAATTATTTCTAGTTCACCAGGAGGGACACGTCTCTGTTGCAAACACAGAGCTGTGAGGGGATTGCCTTACAACACTGCTACACCTGAGCTTGGTTCCTGCAGAATTAAGATCTGTAGAGGACTAGGAATTAGTTGTGTTGAGACTGGACTAGAGGATAAACTTTTAGATTTATTATTAGTGATATGATAAATACAGATATTGGTGATTACAGCTGCTCTCATTTTCCTGGTCTCTTCTTTCCTTTTTCTCTTCTTACAGGACTAGAAATAGGACTCCACTGGGGCTGTAATTTCAGCTTCCTGTCCTGGCTAGCCCAGCTCAGAAAGAGAACAATTTGTCATTTACTTTTCATTAAAGACACCAACAGAACTCTTAGGAAACAACAATAAATCCCACATTGACTTCAGTCACACGAGATGAGGCTCTGGATTGGAAAACTCAGCAGATACCCACCAGTACCTGAGGAAAGAATCATTCCACTTAGGCAGACAGCTTTGAGGCTCTTATTTCTATTCCTCTACAGTCAAAAGTAAACATTGTGGTAATTCATATTTCTGGCTGAGAAAGCAGTAATTTAGTAGCCTAAAAAAATACTGAAAGTAATAGAAGGTGTAATTTAAAACCTAGAATGTACTATTACAAGAAGAGCAAGAAATAGTCTTAATGATTTTGAAGAGCCTTTCTTTCAAACAAAGGAAAACTTTGATAAACCCAAAGAATATATTTTTTTAATTCCTGTTCTTTGTTCAGAAAATTCAGGAACATGTTTTTGAACAGATTTAAGCTTTAACTATATAGAATTCAAGGTATATTACTCATCCACAAAGTTAAATAATTGTCATACTAATTCAAATTGTTTGATATTGCATTACAGTTTGAGCTAAGAAAATAAATCAGATTAACTTCTCTGTCTAATTCCATATTTTCTGCATTACAAATTGTATATGGCTGGCTACCTCTTTTTCTTCAGTCATTTCACAGCAGTGTGTTCTACTATTTATTCTGAGTAGGTTTTAATATTTGAGCTATTGTTTTTTGCTGAAACACAAAGGTTAGCTAGAATGATCCTCCATCTTCTCATCCTCCATTCTGCAGGAGCTTCCTGAGCTACAAACTAAAGAAGTGCTGTTACATGTCGAAAAGTGAAGCCATTCTCTAAGGATTAAGGTCAGGAAAGTATAAGTGCTAGTGATAGAAATGTTTATATTCTTAGTGTCTTTGTGCCTCCTGATCCTCATGGTTTGCCTCATTTGCTTCAGAAGATCTTTGCACTTGTCTTTTGTTGCAGACTATAATATCGAATTAAACAAGGATCCTCAAACATAGAAACAATCATTGGGAAAATACAACTGAGAAGAAGTCTTATGAAAAACAAGATAAATATTGATGGAAGAAGTATTGGGGCGTCTGCCAAGCTGTCACTGTGCTGTAAAATCAGCATTTTGCAATGCCAAGCCAAGCAATCAGCCAAATTTTCCTCTGAATGTAATGCAAGCTGCACGCTTCACCCAAACCTCCATGAAGATTCTGGCCAAGAGCACAAAAAACAAACACAGTCTTAAACTCAGGGTTGTAGCAAGATCTGAACCCAAGTAAGTAATACATATTGTTTAGGAATTTATAAGGAAAGAGTGGAAGAGAGCTGAGAAGGATTCAATTTTTGTCTAGAGTATGAAAGTAAAAAACTTGGGCAGTTTTATTTACAGTGAAATACTTTCTTATCATGGACTGCTATGGAAAAATATCTGACCAGAAAAGAGAGCAAGACTGTTCTCAGCCTACTTTAGAATTACAAATGTTTATTGTCATTATTTATTTCAAATTACTGAAGGGAACCTCATAAGATCTGGCCACAGCCTGTACTTGGACTTCAGGCCAGGTTAGTCCTGGGTGCTGCTCTCCCAGATCCAAAGTAATGCATCTCACTGAACACACTCCATCTTTCTGGGGGAACTTACAGTTCTAAACGTGGCAGGAAATGAACATCAGACAAGTAGTTAGGAATAAAAACATAATTCATGCAATAAAATGTCAGATTGTTACATCTTCGTGTCACTAACACCTTATCTAACAAAGGTTTATTCCTGTTCTCAGCCATATCACTGGATTTGCAATTAAGGTCTTTGTTTAATTTCTTTAAAACATCATTCCTGATTATACATCTAATGCAATTCCTTTTTTAAGTGTAATTACTTTAAAATCTCAGAGGATATTAATAGCTGCCTGAACTATGTTTTAATACTAAGTATGGTGATTTAAAGTACTAAAGAAAAAAACAAACAAAGCAAACTTCACATAATTCTAATCTGACAGTTGATTTTCTTTATTTTCCATCTGCACCACTTTTTTCACTGTCTGAATTTCAGCTGTAGGTTTTCAGTTCCATAAGGCCACACTGCTTGTGTTTACAGGAATGATGTGAAAATTCAAACCAGCCATTCCTGCCCTAGGAACCACCATTCCTTACCTTACCTTGGGTGAAGCCACTTCCTGTTGACCTATACTATTGGAAACTGGCCTGTTGATTCCTGGTCACCTCTCATACTCTTCCACAGTGCTATCCTGACTGGGAGAGCTGTCACTGAGTTGTACCTGTATCTGCAGACAGTTCTACTCAATAGGAATTTCAGAAATCATTTTTTAATGTCTGATGGTAAAGGACACCTCTGTTCTGCAGATACCCTAAAAGGGCCATGAAGGGTCTTTCCTCCTTCACTGAAAAGTCCAGTTTTCTGTCTTCTCCACAGGTAGGTGTTGGAAATGACAGTCATTAACTTCAGGAATGTCTGCAGAAACTGATGAGAACAATTTCTTATTACAGGGAAATCGAGAAATTGCATCATTTCCAGGTTTCCCTCACCTCTCCTATTTTCCTGCTGGATGAATGACTGTCAGACAGGAAGGAATGAGCCTCCTCCATTTAGTACCTCATTGTCTCCAACTGCACCATGTCCTAGAGCACAGTTCATGCTCCATGTGATGACATCCATGGCACGATTTATATGGATGTACTGGGATAATCTTCAGGGAGTGATCTTGACAGGCAAAGATAAATCATTGCTGCTGCTTAAAAAGCAGCATAATCCAAGCAATCCCTTCCACACCCTAGCTGCTGAAACTTCCAGAGTATGAGGAGTTTTAGCAGTGCTCTGTATCACACCCTCCCCACAGTGCCTTGCAGTCAGTAAGCACAAAATTTGTGAGGTTTAAGTCTCACAGAAATTCCTGAACTTTCTGGGATTACTTTTTCCCTCCTTTTGCTGTTCCACACAAAATACTGTTTGTCATTCTCATATGAGTGCGTGTGTGTGTATATAACATATGAGTGAAATTATTTTAACAAGTCTGTTTTTCAAATTTCTACTGAAGTGTTCTGGCACCAGTAACACTTTACCATACAGCAAGTGATTTCAAAAGCATTTTGCAAATTGATTCCACCTGTTCAGCCATGAAGCTCTTGCTGGTGTCTGAACAATCAGCTGAAAAGTCATTTCTGTGCTTTCTGCCTTAACCTAATTTTCTTAAACAGTAGTTCCATTTTTTTCTCTCTTCTAGAGAGTATCTTATGCTTACTGGGGAACATAACCATGCCAAAATAAAAAGAGCTGCATGTAGACCAGCTCAAAAGAATGTGGAGAGATAGCAATAAACTGTCCAGACATTTCTTGGTCACAGATTAGAACAGCCTCAGTTACCCCTAAGGATGGGTAGCTGCCTATGCTTGAACGAGACATTTCAGCAGCCAAGAGTCAGCACTGGAGTACTTCACCTGCTGCCTTTTCCATGAGACAAATACTGGGTTTCAGATTAAAAAAAAAAAAAAAAAAAAAAAAAAAAAAAAAAAAAAAGCCTGCTCTGAAATGGTTTCATCATATGTCCAGCATCTGCGAGTTTAGGCAAAGGGTTTGTGCAATGGCCAAGTCACAGTCACAAGTTCTTTCATATGGTTTTTTTCTTTATAATTCCTTCTCTTGCAGACTACAACTACTTTCAGTCTCATATCTGTCACTGTCTCTTCACTTGTCATCTAAGTTCTTGTCCATGGCATTGCATTTTTATGCTTCCTGCTCGTTCACCAACACATTCCATACAGCCCCTGAGAGGCTGTCTCTTCCAGCTCCATCATGACAACCTACTCACTTCCTTCTTCCTTGAGTGATGCTTTTCTTCTGCACGGTCATTTTCTGATCCACTCTGCCTTCCTGGCTCTGCTTTTAGAATACAAATGCATTTCCCTGGTAGCACTCCTCCTTTTTGTGTCACATTCCCGTGTTTTTCAGAGTTCTCCACACCTGGGACCTGACTCAGTGATTCACATCACATGCCTATTGTCCAGCAGTCCCTCTAATTATGCTTCAGTAGGAGCTGAGCTGAGAAGCCTGGACTAATTAACCAAGTTTGTAAGATGTGTCAGTGGCAGAGTGGAGCTGCTCCAGTGAAAGCTGCCAGGGTGGAGCTGTTGTCACCTCCTTGCAAGACTCACCAGAACCTTCCTGGTGAGGAGCTTGAGGAGCTTCATCAGCTTCACCAGCTCCACCAGCTCCATCAGCTCCACCAGCCACTCAGGGGTGCACTCGGGCACTCCAGCTCTGCCTCTGATTTTGTCTGCCGTGGATTCCGCCCAGGCCAGCTGTAGAGAGTTGTCTCAATGAGGAGAGCCCAGCTGTGACAGGCTGGAGTTTCATTTAGGCTGATTCCCCACTTGCTGTTCACAGCTACACGGGGTGTTTTCAGTCAGCAGTGTAAACACAGCACTTTCCTTCTCAGCACTGATAATCGAGATAGAAATGAAAAAAGAGTTGTAAACCCTGAGCAGGTACAACATCCCAGGTTATACACCCCCCTCCCTTTGACACAGACCCCTTGCTGCTCTCTCCACTGCTGTCACTGAGCTGCTGTAGCCAGGATGAGTTAGGAATGGGAATTGGCAATACTTTCATAATCAGAGGCTTTGGAAAAGGGAAACAACTCAGTGACAAACTCAGTTTTGCAAAAGTGTTAATATATTACATAAAACTACCATGTAACAATGATAACAGTTCTGAAAACCTGCAGCATCTTATGAAATAATCCAAATTTAGTGTATTCAGTTCAGTGGAACTTGTGCAGTTGATTTGGGGAATACAGTTACAGAAGTCTAATTTCCCAAGAGGAATAACATTTTGGGTGTAAAGGAAAAATATATCTTGAACAAGAAATATCTTCTTCTTTTATAATAGCAACAATAATATCATTTGGGATTTTCTTTATGATTTGCTTGCACCAAAAATTTACCTTCAGTAGGATTGTGTTTTAACTTTATATTAGATACCCTAAATCGATCTCAGAATGACAGCAAATGAAAATGAAATGAGATGTGGGGGGAAAAGGGAAAATTAGAAAGTAGTCCAGTGGTTTTGAACATTCTGAATGAGAATAAAAAAGAACAACCAGCACTCTTTGTTTCTGATCATATTCATCAATCCCGTGTTGTTGTTATATTTTGAATAGCCAGTGATCCTTCTGGTCTGGACAAAATTCCTGTGCAATTACCAGGAAAACTAAGATGCCCTCAGCAATTTAGGTATTTCTTTCTCTGTCTTCCTTTCCTGCCTTCACTCCTGACTCACTTTTTAGTGTATCTTTTTTTTTTTTTTTTTCCTTACAGACTAGTGTAGGATTACTTGGAAAGTGCAGCAGTTATCTGCAGTTATCTTTCCTTCTGAGTAATGTGGTGCTAGGAGTGATGGCCAAGGCATCATTTACATACAGGACAGCTGACCCAAGGGTTGCAGGCTGAGGGAAAAAACCACACATCAAAACAAATAGGCAGAACAGTGACAATGAAAAAATCAGAGGAACAGAGAATGTTATATAAGCATATAGGTTACCTAAATAGTAAATATATCTTTGATTTACCACTTCACTTCAAACCTGTTGCATTTTTGCCTTTTCTTCACTGTTTTCTTCTTCTGTTTGGGAACTGTTCTGTAAATGGACATTGTTATTTTCTGAGTCTTTTCAGGCAGAAAACACACTCCATCTTTCAGTCCAGTTATTCTACGGAATCAGTCTTACTTCAAGTGTTCTACTTCAGCCAGCATAAATTCACAGGAAGTGAGACAAAAATAAAAAACATGAACATTTTCATTCTCTCAAGCCTCCTAACTTCAGCTGGGTTTGTTCACAGAATTAATTTAGGGATGATTTAAGTGCATTTGAGGTCTTCAGACAGAATTCACATTTGTTGCAATCTTAGGAGCTGGATACTGTAATTTTTTTTTCTTTTCCTATAAGCTCAAGACCTCATTGGCAAAAGCTGTTTCTTCCTGTACTATCAAAATCTGTCCAGTTTGAACAATCCTCCGTCTCTCTGTGCCATCTCTGCAGCCTCTCCCCAAAGCTATAATGATGATTCTTCTCCTTCCAATGACATTTTCCTCCTGGGGCAGCTCTTTCTTCCTGAGAGTGGTCAGAGCACTAACATTAGCTTGGGACTTTCTGATGAAAAGATGTCATGTTTTCTGGGGTAATTGCCCCAGAGGGATCCATATTTCATGTATAACTTTTTCATCTGATAGGGAGTGAAACCACTCTGTCCCTCCTCCCCCAGCTGAGCCCTGTGTGATTCCTCGTGGGTACCACAGGCATCATTTTCAGGCTGACTCCGATGAGTTCTGTCCATACAAGCAGGCAGAGCACCAAGGCATCTGGAAATGGAGCTCAGACAGAAAAATCAGCAGAAAGCTGAAGCTGGGACATGAGCTGCACGCAGGGACACAATGCTTGTTTGCCCCAGCTCTCAATGGTACAGCAGAACCGAGTATCTTCAATTTTGCTTCCCTTCTCTCCCCCTCCCTGACCCACTAATTGTTTGTTAGGGGATCATCTTCTGGCCACGTGGCTTCTTTGTTTCCCTTGCATGACCTCCAGAGGGATCTGTCAGATAGGAACTCTTATCTTCAGCCCATAATCTCTTTAAAATCTTTCCCAGCTCATAGCACTCCGTTCAAAAGAGCCTAATGGCTGTATTAGGTTATTTGGCTCTGTGATTTTTATACCGTTAAATTTATTAACTTCAGATAAGATTTTTAAAAACATCTTGGGGACAAAAATTCAAAACCCCTCACAAAAAAATTACACACATATTCTGTTCTTTGCAGGTAAATTCTGCCCTATAAGATATGTCTATAATAATAAGTTTTAAGTTCATATTAAAGACAAAGCCATGAACAGCTTTGTATTTCAGAGTTCATTTGCAATTCTGTAATTGCAAAATACTCTATCTCTTTTATTCCAGATAAGGATCTTCAGAATTGCCTGAATATGTATATACAGCCAGTTAAGGGTCAACTTCATTTGAGATCATTTATAATGATGATTTTTAGCTTTGTAAGGAGTTGGAAATCAGGTCAATATTTAAATATTGGAGGGGAGGCTGTCCCATATGACTGGATTCTACAATGATGTGCTCTCTTCATGAGATTCTTGTTATACTTCTATTTTACAAGATAATATTCTTTCTCAAGAATATTTATGTGTATTTATATCTAATTATGTTTAAATTAGGCTAAAGCTGTAACAGTCTTTGCCAACTGAGTCCCCTTGCAAAGGGGGGAAATTCCATTTCTGGCAGGAAGTCATTGGAGTATTTTAGCCTGACTGGACATAACTATGCAGACAGAGAGGAGTTCATCTTTGTTGCTGCACTAGGCTTGGAAAGATGTGCCAAGAAAAACAATAAAAATCAAATGTAGATGTTAGTTGATGCTGCAATTGTGGCTGCACAGTTCAACAGGTCCAAATATTCCATAACTTATAAACAGAATTTCAGGTGGCTTCTAGGTTGGTCAGCAAACCCAATTGTGGCAAAGCATCATAATCCAGAGAACACTGCCAAGTGCTGTTTGGGCACTGACCACAGTCCATGCAATCGTTCTGACATTTTTTCTTCAAGGAGAACTGACACACAGTTATTAAAACAAATCAAATCTTTTCCAGGCAACAAGCAGAACAGGGGCAGCTTTCCTTTATGGCACCAGAGGAAAATCAAACACGGTCCTAGAGAGCTCTGTGTCTCTCTCAGACTGGGCTGAAATGTGTGTTTTCTTTGTGGTGCCATTTTTTAGAACAGTTTCACAGGGCACAGGCTTGTGTCAGTGGATGTGGGTACCACAGAACCTGTGACTCCTGGTGAGCATCTTTTGGGGACAGGTGTCCAAACAAAACTTCCAACTCCAGAGAGCTGCACAGGGAAACAAAGGAATTATTCATTTTTGTACTAGAAATGTGAAACAATGACAGGAGCACCACACTGCCATGTTACAGTAAGGATACATGTGCATATGAAGATACAGCACGTTCAGCTTTATTGGGCTCTTCACTTTTCATTCTTTTAAGAGTGGGTGAAAAATATAAGAGGTTTGGAGTAGTTTGTTTCAGTAAAGCAATTCTCTGCTGCATCAAACCATATTAATGAAAGTTTAAAAACCCTTAAATCTCTTCAATAAATAAGCAATTGGTGTGTATATAGTGGTAGAGTAATAAAAACGCTAATTATTTAATATTGGAGAATAATAGATCTGCTCGCAGTAGCCCCATGTTAATTAGCAGGCTTTTTTTCCTTCATGCAGTTTTATTTTAATGAATAACACTTGGCTGTTTCAAGAGAAGGTTTTCCTTTTTTGGATTTCATAACTCTCCAGGGCACTCTAGACAGCAAATCACTTTTGCTCAACGTGCAAACAACTGAGAAAGCAGGAGACTCATTCAAGTTATTTTGGTATCTTCTCTTTGATTTATGTGGAGTAATTTCAGCAAAACGTCCTATAGGAAGAGCTCAAAACTTTTCTACACATTGCCTGCTAAATTAGACTTACTCTGGGAAAACATCTATGTCATGCTCAGTATTACAGTGCAATATTAATTTGGTTTGGGAAGCTACATAAGAGATTTTATGACTAAGAATGTCTGAAGAAAGGAAAGTCATTATGGCATTTGGTATATATCCTCTAAGGCTTTGGTTACACATTAGTAAAGCTGGATAACACCACTGTTATGAAGATTTTTTTTCTGACCTTCTGGGTAAACTAAAGATAATAAATACTCCTGCATTACACTGCTGGTGTTGGAGTTGTTGTTATTTCCTTTCCAGTAATCTAAGCAATGGGGTAATGATAATGTAAACACGGCCTCTGGACTCCTGCACACTTCTGGGAAACTCTCCTAAGCTACAAGAAGTGCTAAAAGTTATTACCTCCACTAATATCATGGATTGCATACTAACATTTTTCTGGCCAGTCCCTCAAAAACCCAGAGCCACAAGCAACCTATAAACATATATTAATGTCAGCAATGTATACATTTTTATATTTTTTTAAATTTCATAATCAGACTTCACTTTTTTTTCTCTAAGATAGTGAAGAACAGTTGGGAACTGTTTCCTTCTACACTTCTCTGTTTGATTTGGAAGGCAGGGAGACAGAGAGAGGAGATGCTTGTTGAAACAGAAGAACATATAAGCATGAAATTAATATCTTTAAACAGATGTATGGCATAAATATGGCAATGATAGACCAAGGCTTGCTGTGTCACTGCAGCCTTGCTGACCTTGGAAGACAAACTACACTTTGTGATCTTTCCTGTTGGATAGAGTCTGTTCCATTGTGTGATCTGAATAAAAGCAGCTTTTAAAAAATGTAAGGTTATGCAGTTATTCTCAAATGATAAATTGTAGTGTCAATTATAATTTACTCATAGAGAAAAAAGATAACATAATTTTAAAAAGTATTACAGGGAAATCTTCCATAACAATCAATGAAAACACATATATCATGAGTGATTGCTGATGGTATTATTATTATTATTATTATTAAAGTTATTATGGTTATTATTAAGATTGCCAGGCACTATCTGTTCCAATACCAGTTTTTTAATCTGACAGCCTTTTACTGAAAGTGCTAAAATTTGCTAAAATCCAATACTAGACAGATATCTCCCTGGGTCTACATGGAAAGTACAGCCTGAGCTACATGACCCAACTATATCAGTGAATAAGGAGAACGACAATTTATTTCTTTCCAGTTATGCTGACTGGGGAAGTGAAAAGCAGAGTGTGAATGCTTGTGGAGGGTGGCTGTGCCACGAGGGAAGAGGAAAGGAGCTGCAGTGAGTTACCTTGACCTGCTGCGGCACAGGATGCCAGAGAACTCTTAGCAGGAGCAGGAGGGAAGGAAGAGGGCAGAGAATGAGGGAGGAGAGTGCCCAGCAAGCCCCGAGAGTCTGTGCCTGGGGCAGCAGCAGCAGCAGGGCACGGAGGCAGGGGAGGAAGGAGCTGGACACAAAGCTGGGTAGTGGTCTGCAGCTCGGCCAGGCAAGGGGCCCAAAGAAGAGCTGGGGCTGCTCCTGAGCCCTCCCCTCTTCCTGCCCTCAGCAGATGAAAACTAAACACAGTGACCCCTTCTTCTGCACAGCAGCTCTGTGGAAATTGCTCGAGTGAATTACTCCTTGCCGACTGTGGTATCAGTCTTCAATTAAATGGAATTCCTTTTTACAGTTTATTTTAAATTAAAAAAAAAAAAATTAAAAGGAGATGGGAGAGGGCAAATTTCATAGTTTCTTTCCCTTCCTTGACACTCAGGTATAGTGTTTCTCAATCACATGGTATGATCCTTTGTATTATTTTTTTTTATTCAGCACTCATAAACACCATAGCATCCCCAGCTCTAAAACTGTGCTTGTCAGTAGAGAAAACTAGCTTCCCTCCAAAGGAGTCTGACAAACTCCATGCACGAATAGAAGTAGAAATAAAGAAATCAAAAATAAAAAATGATGGAAAACAAGTTGCCTAATAGGAGAGTCAGAGAGTTTGGAGACAGGGCGGGTCAGACAAGGGACAGAGTGGCTCAGAAGAGCAGAGAAGTCCCCAGCTTGAAAGGCCAGAACATCAAAGGCAAAGGCAAGCAAGAGAATAACCAGATGTGTGCCTGAGTCATCAGAAATGGCATTTGACAGCCCATGGTCAGCATGGCCAGAAGGTGCACTAGTACAAAAATGACATCATTGTGCTACTTCCTAAATCTGCTAACAAGGAAACATAAACAACTCCCTGTGTCTCCTTAAAAGCAATGGCACGAAGGAAGGATGAATTATATGAAAGGAAGAGATTTACTAAGGTGGGGTGGTGGGGTGGTCCTGGCTGGATGCCACCAGAGCTACTCTATCACTGCCCTCCTCGTCTGGGCAGGGCAGAGAAAATGCAAGGAAAGGTCCAAGAGAGCTCTCACCATATTGAAATCATGGGCAGACTCAGCCTGGGGTAATGAGCTTAATTTATTACTAACCAAATCACAGCAGGATAATGAGAAACAAAAAATAACTCTTCAAACACCTCCCTCCCACCATTCCTTTCTTCTCTCCCAGCTCCTGTGCCTCCTGTCCCCAGTGCTGCAGGGGCACAGGAATAGAGGTCAGCTCATCACACATTGTCTGTTTGCAAAGCAAAGGGAACCAAGGACAGCCTGCAGCCTTTGCAATGGATATCTGAATTGTATTCCCACATTTCCAGTTCCCAAAGCCACTCATATGAGTGTTTGTGGCCTGAAAATTTCAGTTGCCTAGATATTTTTTAATGAAATTATTTTCACAATGGGAATGTGAATAATTTACACAAAAGCCTCTGAATGGTTCCTTTAGAAACATTTTAGCCTATTGAACAAAAGTGCACCTTTTTCAAAGAGAAATTTTAGCACAATGGCTTTCAGCAGCTGCTCTCAAGCCTCTGTGGTGCTTTGCACAAACTCTGCCTGCAATATTTCATGCCTCATTTCCCCTAACCTGACATTCTCTATATTTGTTGAATATTTGGTGAAAACATATCATTAAAAATGTTTACTGCTCTGTTCTAATGGGAATAGCAATAAAAGGGGAAGGGCAAAAATATGTCATATTACACAAAAAAGCAGCACAACTGCACCCTTCAGAGAGGCCCTACAACCAACTATGAAATTCAGGCTGTTGAGAAACTATTTGGCTTCTTTCGGATATTTTTACTGCTTCTTTCTTTTGTTTTGTGTGGTGGATGTTTGCATGAAAACAAGAGGTCAAGTTCTGCTCTCGAATCAGCATAAATTTGAAATTCAACAGTTACAGTTAACAAATAGCAGTGTAAGCAAAAGAAATCCCACACTGGCTTTCTGAGTGTGTTTTATGGCCAATGACCTAGATGTTGGAATGAATTTTTCCCAAACTTCATTGCACTCAGACCTCTGGAATTACTGTGCTCCGGCCTGATTTTGAATGGAAAAGAATTTTTATCTTTTCCTTTCTTTTTTTCTCTTTTTTTTTTTTTTTTTTTTCACTTAAGATCTAGAGGACACCTCATTGCTTCATTGATGACCATTGAGTGTTTTTCCAGGAAGTGAGAGAATATTCTGGTGCCTCTTGTTGCCCAGAAGTTCTGTCTGACAGCAGACAAGCCAGCTCATGTACTTGTGCCTTGGTTTCCTCCCCTTGGGAATGATGCAGAGTGGCCTTAACAAAAGTTTTGGGGGACATGTAGAGGCAAATGAAAAGTGCTTTTTTTGGAAGGGGCTACTAAACTCCAGCAACAGCCAAACAGGTGCAGTCCTGTTGCTATCCAAGCATCAAAGCAAACAATACAAGCTGCAACAATGTGCTGTTTCCAGAGTGTGACTTTAAAGGAGTTATGAGATGATGATGCGGTTGCTATGGTTACAGATCCATTTAAAGAAGTGAATGCACTAAATACTATTATGAAAATTAAGTAAATATTAAGCAGCAGTTTAAAACACAGGTGTGTAGGAGTCAATGTTTTCATTTTTGTGATTTTAATTACTCTTAATATTTGTGAAAGTGGCAGGATGAAAGAGCTGTCCAAAAAAAGGGTGTGATGCCTGGTTAGTGCTTGGAAGGCAGAGCTCTGATGCTTATAGTATTTTTCAGAGCCCCAGTACTCCACCAATTCTCTCCTTTTCCTCATGAACTTAACTAATATGCAATGGAGGATCATGCTAGAGGAAGAAAAAGGAGATTAAAATGTCTTTCCATAAGAATTGTTGTATTAAACCCAGGGTCTTCCACAGAGGGTGACAAAAAGCTTGCTCTTCACACGTGAGGATAAGGAGCTCTGCAAGCTCGGATAGTCATGGAAACTGTGATGTGCGTGATATTTTATTCTCTACTCCACCCTGGGAACACTTGTGCCCTGAGTCTATAGCAAGGCCACCTGGCAAAGGTCCTAAGGGCAGGCAAGCTGCCCAGCCCAGGAGCTGGTTATCCCAGTGCAGGAATTCCAGCGCTTCCCAGGCTCCTTGCTCACCGAACACACTCCAGGAGGAAGCCAAGGGACACTTGGCCAAGTGCTTTGCTGCAGGGCTCCCCGCAGGCAGAAAGCAGGGAGGAGAAGTGCCCAGACAGGCTCCTTTAGCCCTGCCAGGGTGCCTGCTGGCTCTGTGCCCACAAAGACAGCAGAGACCCCGAGGCCAGGCTGCAGGGCAGGCACTGCTGCCTCTGGCATCCTGCTCCACGGGGCTGCCCGACAGATTTCACCTTTTTCTTTCTGATCATCTCACTCTGAAAACATGAAATATTCTAGTTATGTCTCAGGCCCACGGAGCCAGGGGTTGCTGCCTGGCACAGATGAGCCTGGTGATGTAGATGCAGGAAATTTCAGGAAAAGATGGAACTGTTGATTATTAGCAAACCTTGAAAGTTTCATTTGAGTGTTCGAGTTCTCTAATCAGAGAAGGGGCATGCCATTTATAAAGAATACATTCAAATACATGACAGGTGGTTGTCTGTCAGAACTTACATGTTCTTTAAGAGTTTGTACCTAAAAGACTTGAGCTTAGGGAGATACTCAGCATATGGTAGTTAAGGAAAAGCTCTTTTTAAAATTGTACTGCCACTATATCTAAATATAATCCTAAAGAGAGAAAGAGAGAAAAAAATATCGAAATCCAGGACTGTAATTATGCTTACCAACCTACTTCATTTATCAAAGCACATTAGAAAATGAGCAGAGAATTTAACTCAGGGAACCTGTACCACTTTCAATTATCAGCCCTATAAATTACACGAGCAGTGAAATGCAATGAGATCAAAGACTGAACCATTTGATTCTCTCACACATGAGTGAGTGGGTACTGGGCACGCTGATTGCTCACCAGTGCTGAATATCTGGGGCACAATTGAACCCCACACATGTGGCACCATTGACAAAGGCAGAGAAATGAACCAGGGGGTACTCTGGAGGTTTGTTCAGCAACACAGGGCTGGTGTATAGATAAGCAAATGTCTTATGAATGTGCTAATGAGTTTGCCTTCTAACCCCATCAGCTAAAAATGCTGGGGCTAATTTATTTTTCTTTGTCTCCTTAGAATATATATCATCTCTATAAATTGATATGCAGTCTCCTGAGTGTATTAAGAACAATTCTTAATTTCTGATCTGTTCAAGGCATCCTCCAAAATTTGGATTATACCACTATCAGTAGCCTGACATTATTTCAGGACATATTTGTTACAGACTAATCAACTTCACGCGTACGTCATCTATCTGAACAGAGAGGGTAGATGATTTGACAATATTTAGGAAATTAATTTCATAGAGATCTTAAAAGAAATGACAGAAAATGCTGTCTTGAGCTATGAGTGGGATCCGAGCCTATTAGCCTTCCTGTTTCCTTCCAATAGGTTTCACTCAGGTGTTGTACAATTGCTTTTTTATATCCACTCCTGAATAAGTTCTGTATCTACAAGGGGAAAGGAGGCTGGGAAAAGGGAAGGGGGAAAACAAATCCATGTGAAGGCTTTACATCTCCTGACCCTCTGAAGGGTTTTGACACATAGCTCACCTACTAAATAACCTGTAAATATTTCCTGTAATAATGGTAAATTATTGCTGTAAATATTTCCTGCTTCTTCCTAGGCAAGGATGGGTTGTGCATCACTGGCGTGGCTGCTGGGCCCCCCAGTAATAAGGACAGTAACTGAGAAATCTCACATCCATCTTTGGCTTGTCACAACTGTGCATCACTCCTAATCTGGGCTGTAAATTTACAAGCCAGCCCTGTGTTTTTACCTCCGTCTTTAACCCTCTTTTTGCCTGTAAAGATGGAGATTTTGCTGGTCACACAGCTGGTCTGTGTGAAAATCTGTGTATGCCAAACCAAGATTTTGCTAAAGAGAATTTTAAGGCAAAGAGCAGAGGAGAAGAGGCAGTTCAACTTAATTAATGTCAGAGTTTGTATAATCCACTGAATGTGTAAAGGACTATATAATTGCTGGGTGTTATTACTAGTCTTGACTGAGTAATTCATGTTGAATTATGTGCTTGCCAAATGTCAACTCTCTGTTTGTGAACTGTCATTGAAAGAGCATGATTTTTTTTCCCAGGATTTGTTCATAACTCCTCTCAGAATAGCTTCTGTCAGTAATTCTTAGCCTGCTGCTTATTCATGAGCAATTCATCATAAGTGTCTGATGGTTGCAATTTGAGCTGTTTTGACTGCCCACTTAGGTATGGGATCTGCTTCCTCTCAGACATTTGATGACTGTAACTTTGAACTCTGTAGTGTTGATACTCACCCAAGACAGAATTAAATTTGGGTCCCATGAATACTGCCTAATACTGCCTTGGTATGAAATGCAACCCTGTTTTAACATTCATATTACAGCACTGACTAGAAGTCAATCACTTTGAGAATACATTATTTTGAAAGTGATACAAATATTGAGTAAATTATAGTCCCTGTTCCAAATTATTTACTGCCCAGACAAAACAACTGATCTCTCTTGCATTCTTGACTGTAGGAGAATAAATTGAGTGCCAGTAAGGTGGTCTGAAATTGGAAATGGAAATTAAATGTTTTCACAAGAAAGCCTCCAGACCTTTTTATCAAATAGCTGCAGGCTGCTGTATTTCAGAAAAATGTCTGTGCACATGAAATAAACTCTAACCTCTTATGTTAGCTGGACAAAAACACATGGAAATACACGGAACATTTTCTGAAGGGAAGAGAAATTAAGATGTAAATCTGAAACACCAAAGGGATGGGCACTAATTTCCAGAGCATTTCCCTAATCCTATCTCAATGCTCCTCCATGCTGAATGCACCCAGTGTTTTATGAACTGCTATTGTCTGCTAAGGAAAAATAGTTTAAAACTGTGTACACTCTAATTTTTAAAATTATTTAATCTCTGAAGTCTCTAAAGAGTCAAGAGTAACCTCTGTGAAGGTTTTATTTTTTTATTAAACTGAAGTGTTTCTTTGTAATAAAATAAAATAATTTAACAGTTTGCTACTTGCTGGTGTCTAAGCAACTAACATCAAGGATATTATGAGAAATCCAAAAGAACTGCATGCACTAGATTCCATTCACTCTGGTTAAACTACAGTTGGTGTAATTTTTAAAAAATCATAAATTCTCTGCAGGAAAAAAAAAAAGAGGAAAAAATAGCAAAATTAATGTCAGGGTTAAAATCTCTTTGTCAATGTATTACAACATGTCTATGGAACAGAAGAGTCCCATCAGTCTTAGTGTAATTGAGATTGTTTCCACCTAATATTCTCCAAAATAGTGCACACTCTTTATTGTCTTCTTAATGAATCACTCTCTTTGAATAATTCTGTTTTTCTCTTTCTTGAATTTGAAGTAACAGAACATTTTGGAAAATGGGTGAGCTTACCTATATCAGACAAGGATATCTTCTGCTAGTGTAGAAGGTTCCAGGAAGGTGGAGAGAAAATCCTGGTTTAAGTTACCCCTGAAATTGCCATGCATCCTCACTAGTAAGGGTGCAAGCACTCCTCACTGCAGTTCTTTGTACGAAAGATACACAGACAACTCTGATTGTATATGATCATTAAAAAAGGGGTTTAATAGGAACAAGGAAAAAGTTGCTACTTTGATTCTGCCTAGAAAGATTATTTGCAAGAGCAGCGATTTGAATGGAAGAACTGGAAGGACTTTGTGTGATGGCAGAATTTTTGGATTATGGGGAACTCCACATTTCTGAGTAAGTTTTACTCGTGTAGTGGAATTTAAAGATTTCTGGAGTACTTGTGAATCTTAAAAAGAGAGACAGGACTGATACAAATTCCAGCTTCAACTTAATCTTGCACTCTTGGAAATGAGAGGCAAAACACATCCTGACTTCAGTGGAAATAAAACCACGAACCATTGAAAACACATATTGATCCACATTCTCCCCTGTTGGATTGCTCATTTTATTCCTTTTTGAATAAGAATGTAGAGAAGGAATTTGTAAGCATTATGCCATCTTCTTAGAAAAATTAATAGATTTTTCATTTTAAAAATCCATTTGTCTTTAAGCATCTGAAGTTTCAAGAAACTGAAATAATATAAAAATATCTAACTAAAAGAGTTCACGGCCTTATTCTGTCATGATTTATATCCAGTGTATATTATTTGACTTTAGCTGGGGTTACCCAGACATATGTTAGGATAATTATAGGGGAAAGAATCTAATTGTACTGTGCAGTGCTGGTTTGAGCTGACAGATAGCAGGTTGTTATGTATAAAACATGTGCGTACATAGAGTAACAACATGTTAAATATCTCATTACATCCCGATAGATAGATAGTGTTGGGAGGATGCAAATGAGAGTAGCAATTATTCCATTGCAGTGGTAATGAAGCATCAGAGTCTTTATTCACATGCATCTCTGTTTGTGCAGCTCACAATGCCTCTCCTCGGGGAAGCACAGTGCTTGGTTTGATGTTGACCTCCAAGCTGCTGCTCCCACTTTCAAAATTTTGTGTGTTAAAAATGCACCCATGTGAGAGGGAGGGCTCTGGCGACAGGGAAGGAAAAACAGAACAGAGTGAGTGGAATATTTCAGAGGGAAGGATAACTAAGGAAGAGGGGACTTGAGGTAAAGGAAAACAAGCTGTGGGACATGACATGAAGAAGAGTGTCTGAGACAGGAGAAATGCCATAGAGAGCAGGGACTTGTCATCATATACAACATCAGTCTCAAACACTGATTCATTGCTCTCTTTAAAAAGGTTTCCTTATGCATCTGCATTCCAGTCATTTGTCAGTCCAACAAATCCATGAGCAAAGATGAAATGTCAGCAAATATATCAAGCTCTCCTCCTGTACATTGTGCATTCCCAAAGTGCCAATCCAGCCCAGCAGCTCCCCACTCTGAGAGGTGGAGTTTCTTTCAGATCCTGTAGGAGCAGACACTGTCAGGAGCACAGAGGGGTTTGCACTATAGCAAAAGCATGCTCAGGTTGGACAGAAGCACCAGACTCACTCATTCTAAATTTTCCTTTGCAAGTCAGCTGGTTTTCCCCAGATTTTAAAGCTTTTCTTTTACCTCTTATCTAAAGAACTAATTAATCACTCCAAGCAATCCCCCTTGTAATAAATAACTCAGAGAACATTTTGATACAGCAGAAAATAATGTGTACTCAGAGGGGTCAGGAGACACAGTGCCACAGGCAGCAAAGCTGGAGTGCCACGTCCATTCTCAGAGCCCAGGACAAGAAAGACAAAGCTCAGTGGAGAGGCTGCCCCAGTGGGTCAGGGCTGGAGACCCTGCCCTGCAGGAAGAGGCTGGGAGCTTGGATGGATCCAGGGATTCCTCAGCATCCAACCAGCCCTGCAGGGAAGAAGGGATCAAGAAAATGAAATCACAGTGGTGTGAGTGAAAAGGGGCAACAGGATTGAACTGAAACATGAAAGGGTCGGACTGGCCATGAGGAAAGTTCTTCTCCATGAAGAAGAAGGAAAGCAGAGTAACTTTCTAGGTTATATAGACAGAGAATTCATGTCCAAATGATACTGAGCTGCACAAGTTCAAGGAGCTGGAACTGCCTTGCTGCAGAGAACAATGGCCTCATTCTCTGAACACGAGGAGAGATCAGGGAGAGAGTGAGGTGCTCTGCAGTGGGGTTTCTGCAATTGATTTCCATTCCAGGCAGACTTTGGATATCTCCTCTGAATCCAGTCCCCTTGCAGCCACCCACTGCTTATGGAACACAGGAATCCAGCTCTCTACTTTGCCATAATTCTGTCCAGAAAATGCAAAATTTTCAAGCCCGGTTTTAACATTTGCAGAGGATCTTTCTGAGAGATGAAAGTCTGATTTGCTATTGTGGAACTCACTGTGGTGTAGAACAAGGGGTAGGAGATAATTCTCAGATATGTGGTGAATTCCGGCATTGATAAGGAAGCCAACACCTTGAAAATCTCTGTAGGATATGCTGAGAATTTCAACAAAACTGAGGAAATAACTGGGATTTCAGGGAAAGTAGGACACTCGGATTCCTGCCTCGCTTTTTCAATTCTTTTAAAAACCTCACCTGGAGAGTATAGCAATCAAGTGTTAAAGAGGGGAGCACTGGGAAAGGAGATATGCATCCTGGATGGATCTCTTTTTCTTCAAACAACATTTTGAATCCAAAAATATTCAATATTGAAAATAAATCCGGCAATATTTAGGAATTGCACCATGAAATTGTTATAATACACTTTGACACCAATTGGTGTCTCAAGGTTTTGTTATAATAAACAGTGAGGTACAAGGGAGTATCATATTATAGATACATTGTGTGTTTGCTCCCTTAAACTTGTTGGGTTTTATATTCTTTAACATCATTTTATCTATAATTATCGGATGGGAGACTTCAAAGAGATCAGAGTATTACAGTGGATTTGTCTGCCCTTCTCTGGTTATTAAAAGACAGGAAATAAGGGAAATCATAGACACATCATTAAATGCAATACCAAAGCACTGGAAAAGATAAAGGGAAGACATCTGTTTCATGCAGGATTTATATTTAGTGTGAACAGTGGGGATTTTTCCCCTGTAGTTCTGCAGATCAGGTCATTGGAGGAGGAAAAGATTAGAGGAACATTTGCAGTGGGGTACAGTATTATTTAGGTTTGAAACTGATGAATTGTGAAACATGGATGAAAACGGAGAGTGGCACAAATCACTGCAGTTGAACCCTTTTAGATCATAGTGAGCAGCTGACAATTGAAAAGAAACTGGCTACTCTCTGGAAATATATTGCTACAGTTTGCCTTGAAAGCTCTTTTTGTGAGTCACTCCATCTCTTCTGTAAATAGTCATTATTGGAATGGTTTGAACCATTGCTGGTTCTGACAACACTGAACTTTGTGGAAGTCATTTGAAATCAAAACTTTTTTTTTTTTTTTTTTGCCAATTGGGATGTTTTAAAAAAAATGAAGATTCCTTTATGTGTTAATGTTTTACAAACTGAGCCTTTAATTAATTAAAAGCTAGAATGGTTTTATGTAGGCTTGTGGAGCAAACCAGAATTCTCAGTGTTAAGGAGTTTATTTCAGAGTAGTTGATGAAACTATTGCAGAGTAGTTTCATCTCTGGCTAGGAACAAACCAGAAAACATTTTTAAATATTTAAGAATATCACCCACTCTTTATGTACATTCAAATTTGCCAAGGATTTTAGCTTTATTTTGATTAATGATTTAATATGTATTTGGTAAAACTGGCTTTCATCTGCTCACGGATTTTACAAGGAGCTTCTGGATCTACTACATTTACTAACATCTCCTTCAGTAATGCAAACATCCAGCTTTTTTCTCTCATATTGGTGAATTCAATGCTAATAAGATTGATATTGGCAAGGATATCAAAAACAAAATATATATGGAGCTCAGAAGTGATTACATCTGTTGAAAATAACACAACGTTAATGGGATATTTGGATAAATTGGAAACTGTGATTAATCTATTTAGGTTTTAGGATCTTTCTGGTTTAGAAGACATTTTGAAATAACCTATAGTAGACACATTACATTAAAAAAAATGTTTTGCCAGTGTGACATTTCAAAGACTTTGATTTCCTTTCTGTAACTATGTTACTTACAATTAATTTCTATAAGCTTCTGCAGAAAAAACATTCAGCTTTCCATCAGGCTGAAGCTTCACTTGGTCTGAGATGCTACAGATTTTCAAGCTTTACAAAAACAACTGGTAGGCAAACCACCCCAAGCTCCCAGTCCCTTACAGTAATTTTCCTTACAACTTCAAGGTTTTCCCATCTAGTGGCAGAGGCAATGTCTAAACTGGGGCATTATAGAAACACCTGCTGGACAGAAAAGACAAGAGCTGCTTCTTGTTAGAAATATTGCTAGTGAAGGGGAGAAGGAAGCTGCTGTTGGAGGCCAGCAGTCACAAAGAATGTGCATAAAAGCAAAGCAGGAGTGAGCTCAGGAGACAGAAGGAAAGGTTCACAGGACAGGGGTTGTGCCTCAGAGCATCCAGAGCTGCTCTGCTCATGATTTGAAAAAGCAATACACTAAGGTGTCACTGTGACACAGAGGAACACAGCAACACACAGAGCAGGGGTTCAGGCAGAGAGGAAGAAAAGAACTCCCCAGTTTATTGTTGCCCTCGTATCTCTCAGTTTCTGGACAGTGATCAGAGATTGGACAGAGAAGTTCCCACCTCTCCATCTCCACTGGTCACTTGAGAAGTCCATCAGGTGAGATCTTTGACAAAGGAATGCAAACATGATCCTTGTTTATCTTAAATTCATGAGAACTGACTCCACTATACTAAAACAAATCAGAAGGCTGATTTTCAGGGACAGCACTAAGGATGATTCCAGAAAATGACAAATGATTTGGCTAACATCCAGGCATGAATGTGGGTCCTGCTTGCTTTAGTGAATCAGAAGCTGTGGAGTTGCAGTGGTGGACACTGGGGATATTCTGGGTATATAGGCTGTGCATTTACTGTGTCTTACAGCCTGTCTGGATGTGAGCACAGCCCCTTGCTGGGAGCTGGGGCTGTCCATCCCAGGTACCTGTCAGATGGGCTTGGCAGGCTGGGGGGACACAAGACTGAGCTTTGCAGGGTGAGAGGTTGGGAGTGCACGTGGAAAGGAATTCCTTAACTGAGGAATGTTCAGTGCTGGTATCCAAATATTGTGACCTCCTTGTTCCAGAGCCCCCTGATTTCCACAAGGTTTCTGACAGAGGAAACAGCTACAGCTCTGTTAGTTCAGGGCTTGCTGTGCTATGAGATCTGCATCACAGAATCACTTGTTATGGATGTGAATTAGCTGGTGTTGTGTTAACTAGTATTATGGAGCAATCTAATGCTAATTAAAATTGTTTGTCGCTGTTCTATGGTATTAAATTTTAATTGGAGTACATAGATCTCTCTCTTGACTAGTGCAAAAATAAATAATTAATTGATATCCTGGTTTAATTCCAGATATTCACTGCCATCTCACTCTATTTTCAATAACTTCAGCGAGCTTTGAAACATGCTGTAGAACGATACCAAAAAACCACCCCTTTAATGAAATTTGAAAATAGTATTAATGCTAAATGAATTCTTGTGTTCTTTGCATCTTAAGCTTGCTTTTTGTAATCTATCCTGTTCAATAATTTCTGAGGTGCTAATCAGGGCTACCTATCTCCTGTGATGTATTGAATCACCCAGGAAATTGTCCATTGTTTAACAATTAACCAAGCTCATTTCTACTTCTAGCAATAAACATTTAGGACCTTTGAACTGATATTTGCCTCTGAGCTTTTAAAAATTTACAACTGTATAGCAACTCAGCTACTAGAAAATTCACACTTCTTGCAGATATCTAGGGAAAAAGTGAAGGAAATGCTTTCTTTCACAGGTTTGCAGACCAACCAAGGTATTACTTAGCCTTTAAGGACTTGTCACTCTAAATCTACTCTAAAAATTAAATAATGTTTTATTCATAATGAAGGATTTATCAACAAACACATTGGAAATTTACTGAAAGCTTCCAACTGTGGCAACTTGGCAAAGCAACACATTTTGGCATTTTATTCTCTCTGTACATATGTTTCACTCACTTAAATGTCATTGAGGATTAGGATGCACATTCATCAAGAGTCTACCACTCTAGGACCAGACTTGTCATCCTCCAGCTAACAAGCAGCCTCCCTGAAGTCGGGGGGTGTGATCCTGATCCTGAAGCAGTGAGGAGCAGTCAGGGAGCAAACAATTCCAACAGGAGCAGTGGGCTTGTATCACTCACTGCTTCCCAAGGAAAGTGTTGAAGGGCAGTAATCTGATCCTGCAGCTCCATCTGGATTTCTGGAGTTTATTTACCTAAATTCCTTGGGAGTTTCTCTTGGACTGTCCTATCCCTCTCTCCTTTGCTCCTTCAGCCAAGGGGTTTATGCTGAGAACCTGCTGATTGCTGGGGCTTATTTTCCATTGTGAAAGGTAAAAAATGAAAGCCACAGGCTTTTTTCTTTTATTTTTTTTCATTCCCTGGAACATTTATAGCATTTTAATTAACCCCAAACCAGAAATCTTGCAGTTGTGCGTGTGTTTTGCTCCTAAAAAACAAAAACAATTTGTCTTTGGCATAAGAATGAAAACACTAAAATAATCATTGTATTTACCTCCTTAAGAAAGAATTTTGCCAACTTTTTTCATGAATAGGGATACGTCAGCTCCCCATATTTGACCAGGTGAGTTTGTTTAAGGCAGGCAGTATAAAACAAGCTCTCCACCTGATGCCAGCTCAGCTAGCACACACAGACCAGCAGCAGCTACTGCTCTGTCCTCCCCAGTCCTTTAAACAGGGATACAGTGTGAGACACTCACATTTAGGAACTGTTTAAATAAAAAAAGTGTGTGTTTCTGTCTTTCCCTCAGTGGTGAACAAAAATAAGTCTGTATATGACTCATATAGATATTGGGCCCTATTCTTCATTGCTGCCAATGAAGGTGAATGCAACACGCTGTTTAAAACTCAGAAAGTCTTGGTATTCCAGCCAAAGAGCATCAGTTTATATTTGTCAGTCTCCTTTGCATCTTTATAGTGAAAAGTTCTTATAAATCTGTCCTAGTATTTTTTATTATGACAGATAACCCAAGAGTGTAAAACAGAGTTAACAAGAAATTTCACAGGCACACTTTTTAATGCAATGGGATACTCCAATTTTTTCAGTATGATCTATTCATCCGTTTTATTACAGTGAGTTAATAAATGCTTTATTTTCCCTCTCTGTTGAAAAGAGGTAATTGGAAATGATGTCACTATTTGCCTTTGGATCATGAGAAGCAGGAAATGAACAGTTACTAATGGCCTGAGGCTGTGTCAGGGGGGGTTAGGTTGGATACCAGGAAAAGGCTCTTCACCCAGAGGGTGGTTGGGCACTGGAACGGGCTGCCCAGGGAAGTGGTCACAGCAGCAAGCCTGACAGAGCTCAAGGAGTGTTTGGACAATGTTCTCAGGCTCATGGTGCAGTTCTTGGGAGTCCTGGATACAGCCAGGAGTTGGATTCACTGGCCCTCGTGCATCCATTCCAAGAGAGCATCTTCTCACATTCTGTGATACTACAAATGAAATCACATTGCCCAGTCAGAGGAGCTGTAGGCTGACCTAGCTGCCAGGAAATATCGAGTGCCTGGTTTTATTTCTGGGTAAGTGCACATGAGAAACAAAGATGCCAGAATCCAGATGCCTTTGGTACTGCAATGGCCACACTGCATGAGGGGAGCCTGAATATTGGGATTTCACTTTGTGCTTTAACCCCAGAGTGAGGAGGTCTGGTAAGGACCAAGAGGAGGGACTCTAAATAGTGAGTCCATGAGAGCTCAGCACTTCACAAAAATGTGGGGAAAAATATTCCCACGGGGTAATGAATTGGTACATGTTGATTTCTAAAATGATAATGTTGATGGAACTTTTTTCTGAACTGACAGAAACCACTCTGACTTTAAGCTCCTTGTCCTTCAGATGATACTGTAAGGTAGTATGTGACCTTTTAGGATATTTATGATGTGAACTGAACTGCCTTTAAAATTATAATCCTTCAACTGTCAGTACATCCTTGCAAAGTTCAATAGATTCATAAATAATGGAAGTTAATATTCTCCTACAAGACTTATGTAAATTATAAAGGCAGATATATATCAGCTGGAAATCAAAACACAATACTTTTTTCCATTAGTATTACTTCAGGTTCAGATGTGAAAATATTCCAAGAGTCATATTCAAAATAAAATTTCTACTCCTGATTCTAGTAGCTTATCTTTTTCTTTCAAGAGGGTTCATTCTTGCATTTTCCAGTGTGCTGATTTAGTCCTCTTGGCACTTAACCAAATTCAAAAGTAAAATAAAGCCTTGATGCTGCAGGAACATTTCCAGCCTCCTCTTTATCTCCATTGTATTGCAAATATTTATCCTTTGCTCTCATGCAGCCTCCCACTCAGAATAGTCTGCCAATCTTTTTAAAAGCTTAGGTCAGGAGATTCTTCTCAGCACAGCAAAGCTTTTTGGAAACATAGGAAAGGTCACACAACAATAAGAGTAGCATCAACATTTTGGCTACAGGCCTTCATACCAAAATGGTTATGACTTCTGCTGGCATAATCATTGGTTCAGTAACAAATTCTCATGGTGAGGGCTGTAATTTAACTTTCCAAAACCAGTGGTGATTTTCCAAGGGGAGCACTGTCTTGTGGAAATGCAAATGCTATTTTTGCATGAATTAGTGAGCATCTATTAACGTGCTGGTTTTATCCTTCCCAGAGCTGGGAGCTGAGGTCCAGTAAGATTAAGAATCTCCATCAAAAAAAGGACTTGGTCATGCAGAAGTAAAGTTCTGTAACTTGTAAGCACCTCTCCTTCCTAAACTGTGTTGCACACACTAGTTGCCAGCATGCTGCATGGAAAACATGAGGTACTTCTTTAACAGCCTTGAGAGCAACTAGCACACAAAAAATCAGCAGCATCTTGAAACCCAAAGCATTTAAAAAGCCACAAGGTAATTCCAGGCAGCTGGAAAACAGTTCATCACCCCTGGGAGGTGCTGGGAAGTAAACTCTTGCTTTCAAGAACTACCTTTTCTTAGGGTTTTTTGGTTTGGATTTTTTTTTTTTTTAATTATTGACTGAAGGGGAGAACAATTTCAGCCCACTTTTCTGGTCATCCAGTGGGTTTTCAAGAGAAGCTTCACCCCACAGCTGCTCCTCTGCAGTTCACAAAGAGAGAGGAGAGGGAGGCAGTTATCTCTGTCAGCAGATTCCTTCCTGTGACAGAAGACTGAGAGAAAACTGTTATCAGGGCTGTCTGGGGCACCTGGGGCAGCAAACATCTCCTTCCCCCAGCTTTGGTTCAGGCTCTCTGCTGCAGGGAGAGGCTGCACACGGCTGCAGAAGTGCACAAGCTGTGCTCATCAGCCCCCAGCCTTGCCCAGTGTCCACTCCTCTGTCCCTTCACTCAGAAGGGAGCAGGATTTATCTGGGACCTGCCCTACACATGGGGGTTTTACCTTTTCAACTCTAAACTTTCTCCACTGATCATTTTTTTTCTAAGCAAGGAGTATTCTGAGCATGACCCAAAAGCTTCTTATGCACAATGACTTCATTGCACAGCTTCATTCCCAGGCACTGTCTATATCAGACAGCTGAAAAAAACAAAAATTTCCTATGCTAGGCTCAACCAATTTAGAAACTTCTTTAGGCTTTAAAGATCCAATTTTATCCACAGTAAAAATCTCCTCTCCTTTTGACCTCACACAGTACTGAGACAGGGAAAAGTTTTCCTACTTGAAGATTTTCCAGGAATTGCCATAACTCTCCAAAATTTAACTAGAGAATAATAAACCTGGTTAATCCTGTAATATTTTACAAAACAACAGTAAAACTATCAGGTTTTTGGGTTTTCTGCAGGGAATATCCATCTCAGTCCCATGGGTCACGCTTGAGAAGACTTTTTACTCAAAGAAGTATATTAAAAAAAAACACCCTGTAATGTTAATTATATAAAATATCTATAAGCTACAAAAAAATATATATAAAGATATAAAATATCTATAAGCAAAGAAAAAATGAGGAATACAAAATATTATGAGTCTTTATTGCAAGTAGAACAGAATTCATCTCTATCTTTTTATTAAAGTTTTTGCTTCTTCATTTAAATACCTGTCACTGCTTCAATTTTGCTCAGGGCAAGAAAGCAGAAAACCTCTTTGATGCAATCAAGATTTTAAAAAGTTATTGGCCTTCCATTAATGCAGAACTATTAGCTGTATTTCTTATTAGCACAGTTTGTAAGAACTGTGCCAAACCAGAGCTTTCTGTTTTCCATCTTTGCTGTCCTCTAGCAATTCAGACAGGAGTGCCTATTTTCACTCCAATTTTTGGGGTGTTTCTGACACATTTCTTGCTCACTCCCTCTGAAAATCCAGCCTTATGGATACCTCTGCATTGCTGTGGTTAATGCTCCAGAAATGCTGTCAAAGTCAGAATTGCCACCTGTCTACAGGAGATGAGCTCTAGAGCCCCCAGGGAGAGCTCTGGAGAGGAATCCCTAAAATTACTGGGGAAAGCCTTGGCATATGGAGGATTCTTCAGCAATATCCAACACTAAAAGCAGTCATTTGCAGTGGGAAAGGGTTTGGGACCTCTGGATGTCCCACCCACCCTCTGAACTCTGGTTTCTCTTTGTAAAAGAGCCCTGATGGCACCTGCCACAAAGACAGGCAAGATTCAGGAGTCCTGGGAAAGGCAAATCTCAAGGCAAGCCCCCCAATCCCTTTGGGTGAGCTCAGACCCAGGCAGTGCCACGAGTTCCAGCCCTTCCACAGCTCAGCCTGTAAGCTCATGGCACAGGTTTTTGTGTAGTTCTGGCAGCCTCCATGGAGTCTTGGGAGAGTTAATGACTGTAACAGTCCTTGGAGCTTTAGAAACTTAAAAAGCTTTTGGGAGAGGGAGGAAAAGTGAACTTTCTCTTCTCTTTGCAGAAGGATCTTAAGTGTTCAGTCCCTTTTTGCAGGGTGTCTGGATGGATGCATCTCTGGGAGCAGATGTACTGGAACTAACACGTAGTGAATGACTGACATTAAACCCCTGACTCTTCGGTGTCAGTTAGCCTAGATTGCCTAAACCTTTGATTTCATCTAACTCCAGGCATAATTCCATTATATCTGTAAGCTTTTGTCTTGCTTTTAACAATTACTAGTGATTTTTTATCTGTCTCTCCAATGTGGCTGTGGTGTTGTATTTACAAGTTCATTGTATGACAAAAAAGATTTACTAGTCTGTCTCATCTCACACTTGATGTTTTTTTTCTTTTCAGCTTCACTGTTTCATTATCATAAATTTTCATATTTGGTTCACCAAACTCTTTGCACCTACAGCTTAAACTCAAGCAGAGACATTCTGGAAAGATTATTACAGTGAGCAACTTAAAATGTGTCAGCTTCTAGGGATTAAATCAAAATCTTATATATATTGTACTCATTTTTCAAACCTAAACAGCATGAGAACTTATTAGTTTCTTAGGTTTTGGCTAGGGTACCTTTAGGTATACATGAAGGACAAAAAAAACCCAAATATTAAAAATAAAATTACCTGTACATAGAAAGTTTTCTCAATTTCTTGAACAATTCTATTTTTCCTGGCAGCTCAAACAAGGCAGAGTGATTCCTACCACTTGCTGCTATGCTTTAGTACAAGGAGAGCCCATTTCCCTTATTCTTCATTAAATTCATTCTGCATCAAACAGCAGAATTGCTGTCTTGAGGTGGCACTGAACACATTTTACACACACCCTGCCCTGCATGGCCCTAATCACTCCACAATAACTGACTTGTGTTTCATATATTTTTCTATGAACTCATCCAAGGGGAGAAGTTTAATATGGTCACTGTCCAAACCATTTCAGCTCCAGAATACATATCAGTTCATAGGTGGCAATTATAGAGGCTTAGATGCACAGCTTTTCGTCTTTGCCCTATGTAATCCCACATGGTGTATCAAAAACTCCTTTGCAAAGTGAAATATCAGGTTCAAAAGTTGCTTTGATGTGAAGACAAAAGCCCTGATTCTTCTTTTGCACTAAAGTAAATCTTTTGAAGACTGTGTTGGAATTCCAAAAAATAAACTGAGTCTTAATTTCACACCTTTTTTCTACTGATTAGTTTTACTTAGTGTCACAGTTTAAAATATGCTTTCAAGCAAACAGTAGAAACAAAGAAACAACTGCCACAGTACTTCCCTCAAGAAATTACTGCCATCTAGAAATAACTCTATTAGTTTGCATTAATTTGCTTCAATTATTTAGTCTTAAACCCACACATATTTAAATATAATTATCTGCTGAAAACCTCACAGTACAATCAACATTAGTCACCAAGAACTGCTTTCCTTTTTTTTCCCAATGAATAAGTTGCAGAAACTGTTATTTCAAGAGAAGGCAAAGACGACTAAATTAATTTCAATCATTTCATATTAGGGGCAGAAATTCTTCAACCCTGCATGTAGGAAGGAAAGAATTTGGTTTCTCTGCAGACTGGCAGCTGTTCTGCTAAGATCAGAGTTGGAGGGAGGGTCTGCTGCTGCTGCTCCTGCACGAGCCCAAGGGCTGGGTGCTGAATGGGCAGAGTGCTCTCACACAGACCTTGAGCTGCTCCCTGTCCCCGTTACCTGTAGGAACCCAGGCTGTGTCTGACAGTGCTGGATGATCCCAGCTCCAGCCAGGGGCTCCAAAGGGGGGCAGGGGGGGTCACAGACCCTGGCAGGCAGCCAGGGACTCCTGAGCTTTGAGTTTGACCCATGGAACAAATTACCACCTGTGAATGAAGAATTAAAGGGCACAAAAGTTTAGATAACATGATAGTAGTAGTTGATGCAGAGTGAAAAGAGAAATTTTGGGGATTTTTACCATGGGGGCTTAGGGGGGAAGATGGAGGGACTTGGGCATTGTCCTGTTCTCCTTCCTTCTTCTCCCTAACCCCATCTCCTTGGGGATGGTGGCACTTGGGGATTGGATTGGAGCAGAATGGAACTGTCTAACACAGGTGATAGGCATTGGATCATAACTGTAAATAACTAACAGGTAATTTGTAGTATAAAATCAGTGCCTGCCCCAGGGGAGGGCAGTGTGCCTGGGGCTGCCCTGCTGAACAGAGCTGGGCAGGGCAGACAGAAAATATTTGAGATAAGAAACAATAAAGCAACCTTGAGAGCATCAGCTGAAGACTTCTGACTCATTCTTCAGCAGCTGGGTTGGGAGACAGTGATTTTTATATATCTTGGGGTCATCCTGACCAAAGGAAACCCCGAGAATTACCCTGACACCCCTGGGGCAGCCCCAGTGCACAGGCACAGATCAGGAGCCCCCAGGGCTGTCCCCAAAGCCAGGCTGAGCCCCAGGGCTGCCCCCAAAGCCAGACTGAGCCCCAGGGTTGCCCCCAAAGCCAGGCTGAGCCCCAGGGCTGCCCCCGAAGCCAGACTGAGCCCAGGGCTGCCCCAAAGCAGGCTGAGCCCCAGGGCTGCCCCCAAAGCCAGGCTGAGCCCAGGGCTGCCCCCAAAGCCAGGCTGAGCTGAGCTCTTCGCTCTCCTCGCTGCATTCCTGCTCAGCTCCCCTGCCTTACAGACCTGGCCTGTCAAGCAGCTAGAATAAAATGTATTTTTGCAATTAGAAGGTAATAAAATGATAGGAGGGAAGGAAAAAGCAGGGAAAAACTCTTTAAAAAATGTTATAAAAAGTAGAAGAACCTTTCATTCTAGTGTAAGAACCACATATATAAATTAAATTGCTGAGCACGTGTATCCACAGGCACCATCTGGGGACACCGACTTGCTAATCGTTTAATGGAAAGGAGATAATTCTGCACAAAGACTGGAGAATACAGACTGGGGGTGGAGAGGGGTGTGGGAGTTACTGGTTGGTGTGTAACCAATTCTTTTGGCTCTTCCATTTGACTCAGAAAGACAGGGATCATTCAGGACACTCCTCCAGGATCCCATAAAGCTGAGAACCTGCTCTATAAAATTAGGGGATTTTCCAACTGTGCCCCTTTAAGCAAAACTAAAAACCCAATAAAATTTATTTATTAGAAAAACAAGTTACAAGCATTTGCAAAAGCAAACGAGCTGCTACAAAGCTTGAGCACCAGCTTTCTTCTTTGCTGACCGAATACCACCCACATCCTGGGAACCACAGATATTCTGAATGACTGAAAACTACAGACAAAGCAAATCTACCTTTACAAACCCAGATGAGAGTCCTGTTCTGGAGTGTGTTCAGAAATCCACAGTTTCCTCTCAGGATGCCCGTGCATTTGAATGAATACAGTGTTATTCTTTTCATTTCAAGTTGAAATTTGGTTTTGTTTTTTTTTTTTTTTTTTTTTTTTTTTTTTTTTTTTTTTTTTGTGGTGCAGTGTTTTGTTTGGTTTGGTTTGGTTATGGAGTTTTTTTAGTTGTTGTTTAGTTGTTTAGTTGTTTAGTTGACGTTTGGGCTTGGGATAGGACACTTATGTTTTCTTAAAATCATCAGCAAACCAGATTAGGCTGTGAAAATACTCCAGAGACACTCTTCAGTTTCAGTAATTTATTACCATCCATATACATCATCAGATGTAACTGTTAAAGTTGCTGTGCAACACGACTTCAAACAAAGGGTTGTTTTGCAGCAGCTGAAAATGCTGTTTGCTTTTAGCTTAATAAAAAACAAAGATAAGGGAAAGTAAGAGTTCTACCTGAAGTCTCAGGGTGTATTTCCCAAACTGTTAAGAAACGAAAGTAAATCTGAGCTCAAAATCACTGTTATCTACATAGCCATGCACTCTTAAAACCAAAGAAAATACAGCAAATAAATGGAAAAAAGTCATGATAGCTACAAGCAGCTCAAATTTAAACCCCAGTGTGCCACTGGCAGTACCTAGATTGTACAATGGGCTTATCTTGTTCAGCATTTCTATTTTTGAAATTGGGATCCAGCATCTTAACACCCACCTGTGCAAGAATGTTTGAGCCACGTATTTAAATGAGACACTGCAAAGAGTGTTTGAGAACTGGAAGAGAGATCATTAGCAGACCACAGCATAATCTAATTCTCAGCATCATTATCAGCACCATCCTCCAAAATGTCTACACACAGTAAAAATTCCTGTATGACTGCTATGTGGAAAAGACCTTGTGGCTGTGAAAAACGAGTAAACATTTTTATGGATACCAGTAATGCTCCATCCCAGTGTCTGGGACATGGTAAGCAGCAACCTGTCTTAGGAAATAGCCATTATAAAGGGTCGTTATGTAATTAAGGCTAAACTGAGATCAAATGACTGGTTCCTTTTCACTTTTTCTTTTTGCTGAGCTATACAAGAGCTTATAAATATTCAGCCTTGATAAAATACCTGAATGAAAGAGATAGCTCAGAGTGTGCTACCTCTTAGATAACAAAAACCCCTCGTTATGACATGCCTGAACATTTTGTTTTGCTGACAACTATTGCAAAATCCAGAAAGGAGTAAATTGCTTGAACACTTACAATGAAATTAATTGAATTTTCTATGTGTCTTAGAAAACCACTTATTGTTGCTGTCAGGCTGAGCAGAAAAGTGCATGGTTCCAGTGGCATAGTAGAAAAATGTGGTTTTCTTTGACACCAAATAAAATTGGACTACTTCAAAGTTCTGTATTTCTCTGAAGATAAGCCCCTGAATTGCAGTCCAGCAGTGCTCTAGGAGTACAAACTGCTGTGTTTCACAAAAAAGTTTAGCCTTCATTGACTAGCAATAGAGTTACATCAATAAACAGGTTGCCCAGAGTGGCTAGGCTCGTCATGTTCACACAGCCTATTACTTTCTGCTGGGGGAAATTCACTGTTTCAGATGGCCAAAAAAACCCTGATTTACACTGAGTGCCATCAGCCTGGAATGGCACTTGTTTTCTGGTCACAAAAAACAGCAGTATCTTTAACTTGAAAACAAAAGAAGTTTTAGTGCAGGGAGTTTTGCCACGTTTGGACAAGTGTTTAAAATGATGTAAGAGCCACCAGTACCTCATGTTGGTACATCAGTTAACACTTCTGCCTCCATCCTGCATTGGAGGCTTTGAGGGGAAAAGAACCCGGTTGTGATTCATGGGCTGGAATAGTTACTGTGATTAATTTTTTTTTAATGATGAATCATCAGAATTCTGCCCACCCCTAATATTAGTGATCTGTTGGATGAAATGCCTTGGTACTCCTAGAACCTGACCACTGTACATGACTTGGTTAGAGCAGGCCCTGCATGGAAAGATCTACAATCTTGTGTTGCATCAAATGACTTGCATCTGCAAAATTTGTGTACAGGGAGATTTCAGTGTGCCTAGTGAATTGATCAGATTTTCTTCTGCATGCTATCTATGGTGAGTGGATACCAAAACTTTCCCTAAACTCTACTAAACCTGCTCACCAGACCTTTTGTTTTGCTCTCTGTAACACCTAAGACATTTGCAATGCACTGTAGCTGTACAAAGCTGTAGCCTTGTAAACAGCAGAAGTAAAAAATAACAGGGGACATCACATGGGCAACTGCTTTATTCTGGAAAGAGTGGATGGAAAACAGAAGAGGGAAAATGTATTTAAACTTAATTAAAAAATCATTTGCACTTCTAAGTCAAGAATTTGAAAGTCAATTCATCTGTCATTCACCTGCAAATCTCAGGGATTTTTTTCTTATGAACTAGTAGATAACATTTTACTTTCAGAATAGCACTGAAAAATGGAGACATTAAAGCATAACCTGACAGAAATGAGTCAGTAGTTACACAATTACATTTGACCACCCGTGGCAATGTGACAGAAGTAAAAAAAAAAAAAAAAAAAAGAAATTACTTGGAGAAGCAGAACACTGTCTTTCAAAACATCTGAAAATGTTAAAGGTTTTAAATTATACAGAGCTGTGCACCTCTAAAGCTCATGCCAGGCGTCAGTCTGTCACAAGGATGTCTCATGTCACATGTTTTCTTTGTGAGAAATCGCAGCACAGCCGCAGTGCCAGTCTGTGCAGAGATCCTGGGGCACCAGCACCAATAAACCAGAGAAAAGGCCCTGCCCAGGTGGGCACAGGAAGCAGCCATGGGTTCAGCAAGCCATAAAAGAAAGGAGCTGAAGTTTCTCAGCTTTCACACTGCCGGGTTCCCAGTTACAACCCTCATGGCAGAGAGGAAATCACCCAGAGCCTTCCCCAGGGCGCAGCCAGGAGCAGCCCTATTCACAGCAGGAATTCAAACTCCAAACACATTCCAGCAGGAGGAAAGTCTTTGAGAGTGGGCAGTGTCTGGGTAGGGTTAGCAGAGATCCTGAAGCTCTGGTTTTAGGGGTTGCTGAGCCCCTCAGTTATTCTGGCTGTCACACACAGGGCAATCAGAAAGGTATCTGCTATCGAGCGAACCTGGGGCTGCTCTGCTCTTTGCTCTGCCTGTTTACCTACTTTTAGTAGTCTGGATATCCTGGCATGAAATAAATGCTTGCTCAATAAATGCAAATGTGTGTGTTTGCATGGTAGGGAGGGAGGAGTCACTCTGACCTGCTAACTTTACCTCGTATTTTGAGGGCAAAGTGCAGTGAGGTGAAATACGCAGACCCGGCTTGTTCCATGTCCATGAGAGAAGCAGATCCAAAAAAAAGCCAAATATGCAGAGACTTTTGAAGGGCCTGTGTTTGCAGAAGTATCACAGACATGGAAATATCTCTGCAGAAACGCTCAGGGCCAATGTGAGGGCAGGCATACACAAACATGGGGTGCTGGGGATATTTCCTCTCTGGCAAACAGGAGCAGCAAGCAGAGGTGCTCCTTATTGCTCTGGCTTTGAGCAGGCCCAAACAAAACTCCCAGTTTGTCAAACAGAGCGTAGAAAGTGAAACCAAACTGCAGTTTGATGCTTCTCCAGTGAAACACTTGTTATTTGCACTGTATTTTTACACCACAGGAACCCAGCTGACATGGACGAGCACGGGAGCAGCAGCGGCTCCCGGAGCTGAGGTTGGTACCTCAGCCCAAGGGCTGGGCATGGACAGCCAGGTGGAATCTCTGGTTTTCCTGGGAAGCAGGAGCTCACTACTGTTGGAACCCAGGCTGTGTCTGACAGTGCTGGATGATCCCAGCTCCAGCCAGGGGCTCCAAAGGGGGGCAAGGGGGTCACAGACCCTGGCAGCAGCCAGGGACTCCTGCAGCTTTGAGTTTGACCCATGGAACAAATTACCACCTGTGAATGAAGAATTAAAGGGCACAAAAGTTTAGATAGCATGATCGTAGTAGTTGTAGAATGAGAAGGGAAATGTTGGGGATTTTTACCATGGGGGCTTAGGGGGGAAGATGGAGGGATTTGGGCATTGTCCTGTCCTCCTTCCTTCCTCTCCCTAACCCCATCTTCTTGGAGATGGTGGCACTTGGGGATTGCATTGGAGTAGAATGCAACTGTCTAACACAGGTGATAGGCATTGGATCATTACTGTAAATAACTAACAGGGAATTTGTAGTATAAAAATCAGCGCCTGCCCCAGGGGAGGGCAGTGTGCCTGGGGCTGCCCTGCTGAACAGAGCTGGGCAGGGCAGACAGAAAATATTTGAGATAAGAAACAATAAAGCAACCTTGAGAGCATCAGCTGAAGACTTCTGACTCATTCTTCAGTAGCTGGGTTGGGAAACAGAGACTTTTACACATCTCAGGCTCATCTGGACCAAAGGAAACCTGGAGACACTACGTTTGCATTAACCCCAATTAAGAGCCTGTGGGGAGCTCCTGGCAGTGCAGAGCTGGTGACAGCCACACATGGGTTTGTACAGCCAGAGTCTCTGTTTGGCACACAGCAGCTCACTGTACTGGGAGGGAAAGGGCCAGGGCAACACAGGATGGGGGAACAAGCAGGCTCAGCAAAGGGGCAGAGCTCCTTTATTTTGTTCCTCAGTGCTGTTTTACTTTTCAGCACCAGGCAAGAGCAGTTGGGTGGCACAAGGAGCTGTCAGAGCAATGCATCCATCAGCTCACCAGAGCAGCCAGAGCTGGGGATGCTGCACTTCTTCGTGGCCAATGTCAGCAAGGGATAATGGGAAAAACATTATCCACAAGGAACCAATGGCAGCAGATGTTCCATGTGTAAAATGGATGCTATAATAGTTTGAAGTGGACAGATAAGAGGAGAAGACAAAAATACCCAAATTTGTACAATAGGACTTTCAGTTGGACTGCAAACTGAAGGAGCAAGAATCCTTTGTCATATTTATTAGCGTAAAGTTTCCAAAATTGTTTTGGTGTTTGTTTTCCTATTCAGTGTGGAAAGAGCCTTAAATTACAATAATAAACTTTTTTAAGGCCTCAAAAGCACAGGGATTCTGCAGTGCACCAAGGGCAAAATGCATCTGCCAAACTTTCTATTTTTATCTCTTTTAGCCTATTTTAATACCACTTCACTTGGGAAAGAAAACAAAGTCCCTTTTACTGTTAATAATACACTGTTCTGGTCTTTTGATCCTTATGTTTTGCTTTCTAATTACCTAAATGTCATGCATGCCTAATAAATTGGATAAAGGGTATTGATTATGCCTCTGGTTTTTGTAGCTAAAACACAGAGTCAATTAATCTGCATTGTATATTTAGGAAGATAATCGGTTATTAAAACTGAAAGGAATCAGTCAAGATTAAACTGAAGAGTATTTCAGTATTTCAGATGAGTCCCTATCTAGTGTATATTCACAAGATTTTCCCAGGGTTGTGTTTCAAAACAGCGAGCAGTGGAAATCACCGGAGACCTCGAGGAGGTGCTGGGTTCATGTTTTACCTATTCTTGAAAATCAGGCTTGTTTGATCAAGCTTTGTAGGGATTTTAACAGTTATTTATAAAAAAAGGATACAAAAAAAAAAAAAAAAAAAAAAAAAAAAAGAAAGAAAAAAAACCTGACCAAGCCCCAAAACAATGAGAAAGTTCAACACTTGAAGCAATCGATATGAAAGTATATATACCCTTAATTTTCTCAAATGCAATCTGAGCTAGAACAAGGGAGAGATCTAGGAAGTCAGAATGTTTTAGCACAGCCTTTGCTCTCCCAATAGCACACGACTGTGATAACGTGCAGAGAGCGGGGTCCCAGCGCAGTGCAGTGCCCAGGGCCAGGATCCCAGGGGGTCTCACCCGGGGAAAGGAGCTGCTGGTGGTTGGAGGTCAGGGTGGTGGTTGGAGGTCAGGGCTTGGCACCCTTCAGGGTTGGGGTCAGGCTGCTGGAAGCTCGGGACAGCCCCAGCATGCACAGAGAGAAGAAGGACCAGGGAATGTGCCTGGGATGCTCCTGCAAGGACAGAGAGCCCCAGCCGAGCTAAGCATGTGAACTCTGCACTAAACGAGGCCATACTGCTTTCCTATCCCAGGGAGGGGCACTGAAGATAAACACATTAAAGATGCTCTCTTACTGCAGCGCTGGCGGCTACAAAAGGCAGCGCTGGCTGTGTGGATTAAATGCCAAAAAGCCCTTCAGCAATGATCAGCGTGTGGCTGCAGTGACTGCTGCCTCAGCCGTGATCATCAGCACCTCCCCCGACCACGCTCTGCCCCTCGCTGCCCTCCAGCTGCTCCCCAGAATCTGCTGGGTTCTTCCTTTGGAGGAGCTGGACAATGAGCTCTGCCCTCCAACTGCTCCCCAGAATCTGCTGGGTTTCTCCTTTGGAGGAACTGGACATAGAGCTCTGCCCCTCTCTGCCCTCCAGCTGCTCCCCAGAATCTGCTGGGTTTCTCCTTTGGAGGAGCTGGACATAGAGCTCTGCCCTCCAGCTGCTCCCCAGAATCTGCTGGGTTTCTCCTTTGGAGGAACTAGACATAGAGCTCTGCCCTCCAGCTGCTCCCCAGAATCTGCTGGGTTCTTCCTTTGGAGGAGCTGGACATAGAGCTGCCTCCACGCTCCGATGCTGGTCTTCTTGAGAGCTGGCATAGACTCTGCCCTCGAGCTGCTCCCCAGAATCTGCTGGGTTCTTCCTTTGGAGGAGCTGGACATAGAGCTCTGCCCTCCAACTGCTCCCCAGAATCTGCTGGGTTTCTCCTTTGGAGGAACTGGACAATGAGCTCTGCCCTCCAACTGCTCCCCAGAATCTGCTGGGTTCCTCCTTTGGAGGAACTGGACAATGAGCTCTGCCCTCCAACTGCTCCCCAGAATCTGTTGGGTTCTTGACTTGGAGCAGTTGGACAATGAGTTCTGCTCTCCATCCATTCCCCAGGCTCTGCCGGGTTCTTCCTTTGGAGCAGCTGGACAATGAGCTCTGCTCTCCAACTGTTCCCCAGCTTCTACTGAGTTCTTGCTCTGGAGCAGTTGGACAAGGATCTCTGCCCCTCACTGCCCTCCAGCTGCTCCCCAGAATCTGCTGGGTTCTTCCTTTGGAGGAGCTGGACAATGAGCTCTGCCCCTCTCTGCCCTCCAGCTGCTCCCAGAATCTGCTGGGTTCTTGCTCTGGAGCACTTGGACAAGGAGCTCTGCCCCTCTCTGCTCTCCATCTGTTCCCCAGGCTCTGCTGGATTCTTGATTTGGAGCAGCTGGACACTGAGCTCTGCCCCTTGGCTGGTTCCCAGGTTATGCTGGATTCTTGCTCTGGAGCAGCTGGACAATGAGCTCTGCTCTCCATCCATTCCCCAGGCTCTGCTGGGTTCTTCCTTTGGAACAGTTGGACAATGAGCTCTGCCCCTTGGCTGGTCCCCAGGTTCTTGCTTTGGAGGAATTGGACAATGAGCGCTCCAGGGTGTTTGCACAGCACACACACAGTGGGGCCCTGTCCCTACTGAGACCTCCAGGTGAATCACAAATTAAAGGGTTAAAGATTTAAAAGCACCATGAGATGGACAGAAGTAACATATTAAGAGTTTAGCAAGGGAATCAAAGGCAAGACAAAGTGATTAATTAACAGCAAATGGAGCTAATTGACAGTCAGTTAGAGCTAAGATAATATGTCCTTTACTTGACTCGGTTGTATTTGTAGAAGCAAGATAAAAGACATCATATTGTGGAGATGAAGAAATTGTGATTGCAGCTGGGCCCAAAGATGGCCAGAACCTGTCAGGGTTTGGACTGTGCCCAAGGGACAAGAGGGAGACAGGAGGTGACCATGATGAAGAAGACCTGCCCCATTCCAAACCCCAATGTCCCACTGCAAACCCCACTGACCCATTCCAAACCCACTGCTCCATTCCAAACCCACTGCCCATTCCAAACCCACTGACCCATTCCAAACCCCACTGCCCATTCCAAACCCACATCATGCCCTCCACATTCCAAAACCCCACTGACCCATTCCAAACCCACTGCCCATTCCAAACCCCAATGTCCCACTGCAAACCACTGACCATTCAAACCCTGCCCATTCCAAACCCACTGCCCCATTCCAAACCCCAATGTCCCACTGCAAACCCCACTGACCCATTCCAAACCCACTGCCCATTCCAAACCCACTGGCCCATTCCAAACCCAATGTACCCACTGCAAACCCCACTGACCCATTCCAAACCCACTGCTCCATTCCAAACCCACTGACCCATTCCAAACCCACTGACCCATTCCAAACCCCACTGACCCATTCCAAACCCACTGCCCCATTCCAAACCCACTGACCCACTCCAAACCCACTGACCATTCCAAACCCCACTGACCCATTCCAAACCCACTGCCCCATTCCAAACCCACTGACCCATTCCAAACCCACTGACCCATCCAAACCCACTGACCATTCCAAACCCACTGCCCCATTCCAAACCCCACTGACCCATTCCAAACCCACTGACCCACTCCAAACCCACTGACCTATTCCAAACCTCACTGCCCATTCCAAACCCCACTGCCCCATTCCAAACCCACTGCCCCATTCCAAACCCACTGCCCCATTCCAAACCCACTGCTCCATTCCAAACCCCATGCCCCATTCCAAACCCACTGCCCATTCCAAACCCCACTGCCCATTCCAAACCCACTGACCCATTCCAAACCCACTTGCCCCATTCCAAACCCCACTGACCCATTCCAAACCCACTGCTCCATTCCAAACCCCACTGCCCCATTCCAAACCCACTGCCCCATTCCAAACCCCACTGACCCATTCCAAACCTCACTGACCCATTCCAAACCCCATTGCCCCATTCCAAACCCACTGCCCCACTCCAAACCCACTGCCCCATTTCAAGAAGGGAACTGCACTAGTGTAGTCAAACTTTAAACTCATTTTAATACAGAGCAGGGACAGGTGGGGTCAGGTAATGAATATGTATGGCTGTGTTGGGTAACTTTATGAATATGTACAGTGTTTGGTAATAAATGGAGAACCAGGGCTTTGTGAATTTGGCACATCTTTGAGAGATGAGTCTCCTCTGCCCCAGCACTGCCAATAAAATCCACAGCCTTTCTGCCTTGAACTAGCTGTTGAGTTTTGGTCTGTGAAGCATTTCTGCATCACAGGCACCAGGAGAGAACAAATGCCACTGGTAATTGCATCCTTGGTGGGGATTCGAGCCTCCAGGTGGAGAAAATGTGATGGCAGGCAAAGAACGACAGAATGGGGATTGTTTCCTGACTTTCTTTGCACCTTTTTCTCAATAGCAGCATTTGCTTCGTTGTTAAGGAATATGTGTGTACCACTGCATTTTTGGCTTTCTTTTCCCTTCCATGTTTTCTGATTCTCTGAGGTAGTCTGAAGGAACATGAAAATCTTTAATCTTGACAAGAAAAAAGTTATGATTTCAAGTATAATTTAAAGTATATATTCTCAGAGAGAAGCAGCATTTTAAACTTTCAGTCCGGGTTAGTTAGGAGAACATACAACCAAATATTTGCATTTTTCTCATCTTTAATATATACAATGATTCTGAGAGAAATCATCCCCCTGGTCTTAAGGTTTTTTAAAATGCTGTGAGGCACTAGAAAAGGATTTTTTCCTCCAGACTAGTTTAAAAACTGTAATATTTTTTCTCCAGTTAAGGGACTATGTCTAGAATCCTTTTAAATATTAGCAGATTTTACAGGCCAGAAGGATTGCATTTTCTAATTGAAAGTAAATGAAAAAAGGCAGTAAAGGTCATTTTTTTCTTCAGGTTTTATTTAAGCAAATAGGTAAAAGGGAAAAGGGAAGCTGAAATGATGAAATTTTTTTAAAAACTTTTCATTTTCCTGACTCAAACATAAATGCACAGCAAGGGGGAAGGGAAGGGGAAGGGGAAGGGGAAGGGGAAGGGGAAGGAAAAGGAAGAGGAAGGGGAAAAGGAAGGGGAAGGGAAGGGGAAGGGGAAGGGGAAGGGAAGGGGAAGGGGAAGGGGAAGGGAAGGGGAAGGAGAAGGGAAGGGGAAGAGGAAAGGAAAAAGGGAAAAGGGAAAAGAAAGGGAAAAGAAAAGGAAAAGAAAGGGAAAAGAAAGGGAAAAGAAAGAAAAAGGGAAAAGAAAGGAAAAAGGAAAGAAAGGATCCCAGTTACATTCATTCAAGAACTCCTCTTTATCATTTATTTCTGGGATTAGTCTTTTTCTAACTTGCCAAAAATAACTTGGGTTTAATCACAGCTGCAATCACATTTCCATTGTAAATGTGAATGGGGATGCTGAAGGGTGAGAGCCAGTGAGGCCTGGAGGATTGTGCCTTGGGCTCAGCTGGATCCCTTCCTGCCTCTCCTGCCTGCTCTGTGCCTCAAGTACACGCAGGCTGCTTCATCTCCTCATGCTCTTTACCATCTCTTTTTCTAGAGCCTGAGTCTGCAAAAACCATAGAGAAGGCTTGCAAGGTTGGTGACTTCGCTGAAAACTCTCTCCAGGGGATATTCCCTCTCTCCATGGTCTCCACACCTCCGACTTTACCATGAATGTCACTGAACTTCTCAAGGTTCTCCCCTAAAATTAATAAAGACAAAATTGAAGGGTTCAAAACTGATGCTTCAAAAACTCAGTTTCATTTCATTAATGTTCCCTGCACCCCTTCTACTTCAATTAGGAATTTTGTCATATATGCTAAAGTTCATTAATTATCATATTTTGGGGTCTTGGCAAGCAGTTTAAAAATAACCCCATACCCTTTGGAGCTTTGATTCCAGAGGATTCATTCAGTGTGCTCTGAGGCTGTTGTATAACTACTATGGTTGTTCGTCTGACAACAGCAAAAACAACAGGTTTAAATCAGACTTTTTTTTCCTTTATTCTTTTCATTTAAATGCATTTTCATTGTCACTCTGCTGTGAAGCCAAGCAGACAAAGATAAAAACATTGCCAATTGCAAAATCCAGATGTCATGGAAGCCTAAGTAGCCATTTAAGTCGCTTCGTGACAAACACACATACATTAAAATCAAGGTACTGAAAATTATTATTCTCTGGTTCACCTAACTGATGTGTTAAAGGCATTTAGAAGAAAAAGAATCATGCTTTCTACACACATAGGCACAATGTTAAAAGTTGGAGGAAAAGAAACATAGCAAATACAACAGAAGATGAATTTTATTCTTTTGAGAATAACCAATTACAGAAAATTCCAGGCTGCTCCTAAAAAAACACAGCTGAGAGCGTGACACTCTTATAGCAGTGTTATGTAGTGGATTAAATGTCCCATTTCCAGTCTGGATAGATTCTGACATTATTAATTTCTATCTCTAGATTGCAGATAATACATTATAAGAAGGAAATCTAACAAAGGTCATGATTTTTAGGATTATGAAGAGAAGGAGGAAAGCATAGGTAAAGGTAGGAGGTGAAAGCAAAACCAAATCGTAAAACTGCGTTTTTTGTTGCTGCCATTTTTTCTTTTTGTTTGGTTTGTAGCTTTTTTATTTAGAAATGGAATACAGATATTTTGCCCAAGTTCAGTACACAGAGATCCCCAGGAGAACCGGTGTGCTCCTCTGCCAGCATATCAGATATCTCCCTGCAGCTCCTCTTCCTCCTCCCCATCAGCCCCTGTGATCTGTGATTCATCCTCCAGGGACAAAGTATGGAAAGAGTAGAGCAAGTCTTGGGAACTAGATTGCACCAAAGAGATGCCATGTCAGCAATACATCGAGGAAAAACCCCTCAGCCAACCCCCACAGCCCTAAAGAAAGAGTATTTCCAGAAGGTGGGAAGACACAGGAGGAGTTCTGCCTTCCTGCAAGTCTCCAGGACACCTGGCAGGCAGAGGAGGAGACCCTGGCTCCTCAGAGCTTGTGGCACAGCTCTGGCCTTGGCCTCCCTCTGCAAGGACTTAAGGGCATCTCTAAAAATTTTATTTCCCATGTCCCTTATCATAAAAGTCACAATCTGGCCATTAAATCAAAACTTAAGTCACACATTTCCTGCCATCAGGACTTCTGAGCTGTCTTTATTCCTTTACAGCCAAACAAGAGTGTGATGAATAGAGATATTGTGGCATGGGAATAGAGTCTGGAATCTGCCTGATATTAAGCAGATATGAGAATCCAGAGTCCTTTTGGAAGTACCACCCCTGCTTATCCCACAGGATTAACAAAGTCATCTGTGGGGGAAGGAGCTGCTGCACTCAGTGGACTGAGGCTTTGGAATGCAAAACTTCACACATAAAAAAAATCCTATATACCAGGATGAATTCAATTATTAGGGACTTAGGAAAAGTCCATTTTGAAGAGCATGTTGTAGGATGTCATAGGAATATATTTAACCCACCACATCCTTATCTGGAACAGGTCTTGGGTTAATAGAAGTAGGCTGAGTTTCTGGCTCATGACACTACATTATATTGCAGTTTTCCCTCCAAAGAACTGCAAATTACTTTACAAAGGATATGCACAGCCTGCCTAACCATTCTAAAGCAATTGCTGATAGGGACAAGCTCCACCAACATAAAGAGCTGTCAGAGGATATGCAGCTGGTGAAAAACTGAAGCTGTGTGTGGAGTGACCAAGGCTCAGTTTGCTAATCTCTGTCACTAAAAAAGTGACTATCACTGCAAGGTGTGACATTGTGTATAGTTAAACAGGAGACATCTCTACCCCAAAAATACTACAAGGTGCATTACTTGTTTTCCAGGGTCTCATCTGAAGAGAAATCCTGGCAAATAAATTGTAAAAGATTCACTATCTGCATTCCAGAATATTGAAAGGCTCAGTGAATCTCACAAGACTGAAAACATTTGGGTATTTTAAATGTGATGCTTAAAAGACTAAACCATCCCCTCTGGGAACCGAGTTAATGTCTCAATTCCAATTCACTTTAAAAGTGTCTTACTGGCATGACAAGCTAGATGCATGTTGCCAGAGCCTAAGGAAGGTATTCCTGGTGTTGTCAGGGGTGGATAATGCACTTCACTTCTGGGTTTCCATGCTTCAACACCACAAGGAAGCACTCTGCTCCAGACTACTCCTCGAGCCTCTGGAGAGCAGAGCAGAGCTCCAGCCCTGGGTGTGGGAGGGATGCTCCATGGAGGCTGGGAGGTGGCCGTGGGGAGGTACAGGACCCCTGAGGCTGAGAGCTCTGCAAGTAAAGCTGAAGAGCTCAGCAAACAGGAGATCCATCCCAGAGCTGGAAAAGACCATGAAGAGAAATGCCTTGGGTTCAATCAGCTCCTGGCTTTCCAAAGGGGGAGAAACAACGGAGGAAGTACTGTTGTAGTAGTGGAGATTTCTTTGAAACCCATCTGGTGCTGCTCAGGGGAAAAAACAGAATGCTGCATTCTCCAAGAGCAAATCAAGTGGTTTTCTGAGAGAGGGAGGAAAGGGGGCTGGGGTTCAAAGTTTTCTTCCTGCTGAACAGAATGTGTGATGGTTCTTGTACCTCACCTACTCTTGCTGGCCAAAGGGGTTTGTTCCTCCAGGTGACCAGTGCAGGACTGGAACTTGGACTTTGCTCTCCAAAGCCTGCAGCGATCACCACATTCTCTGAAAATACCAATTACAACTCCCCAGTTAAAATTAGATATATGCTAATTCGTCCTTTAAAAATTAGCAACTCCATGCAAATTGAAAACAGATGTCTGTGTCTTCAGTCAGTGCTAGTTAGTTATGCACTTATTCTTCACACAACCTGTTTTACCATCTCCCCAGAGCCACAGCCTCCCCGAAGCACAGCTCCAGCACTGATCACAGGGCAGGCAGCCCCAGTGCCTTACACACACCTCTGCTGGGCCAGACACCTCTGTAGCTCGCCAGTGATCATTTCTGGCATTTTATTATTGTTTTCTTTAGTGAGGTGCCAAACTCTGACGATTTGAGATTCTGGGCCTGAAGCCAATCCTCTGGGCTTTTTGAAATTTGCTTGTAAGCAGTGTAAACCTCAGGCCACTAGTGTGGACAGGTGACAGATTCTGCCTCTTGGCTGGGAGCAGCTCCCAGTGCCTGTGTTGCTGGTACAGCACACGCATGGAAATGGAGCTGCTGGCAGTGAGGACAAGCACTGACACTGCTTGAGAATGCTTGATGGAGTGGGGTCAGTGATGCAGGCAGAACCAGCTTTTTCTGAGTTATTTCATCACTGAAAGTCCACAGCCCACACACTTTTAATTCATTTTTAAAGTGCAGCACTGGTTTTAAGTAACACATTTGAAATGGCTTCACAAAGATCCGTGCTGAACAGTATCTGCAGTGCTGCTTCATTACTGTCCACAATACCCCAGTGAATCACAGTACCTGCAGAAAAATGACAACAATTCTCCTCTGTAGAGGGTCTACTGCAAGGGGGAAAAAAATAAGCTGAGTGGAAATATAAATAATAGATTCTAATAGTCACAGTTGTTCATAAATGAGAAGATATATTCAAACACGGTCCAGTGGAACGGGCAAATTTTTCTCAAAACTGACTTGCTGCATGATTTTGAAGGAAACACTTTGTCACTTTTTGGCTCAGTTTCCAAATATGAAATATAAACTGATATGATTCTTACAACTCAATGTAAATAAAATGCTTTGAGAACATGAATATAAATCGATGTATAAATGTTAATATATTATTTTCTAGCTAAATCCATATTCTGTGAATGCAAACAGAGAATGAAGATGGATTTTTCCTTTTTGCACATCTGTGCCACTAGTGGAAGTTTTTGCAAGCCAGATTAAGTCCTTGGGGACATAAGTGCATTCCTACTGCTCACAGTGTGTTTGTACAGTTGCAAAGTGACTTAAACTACTAAGCAATTCAGCTCATGGGTGTACAAAAAATAACAGCCATCATCTTGCCCTGTTAGCTGCACAGCTTCTTCAGAGCTAAGCAAAGGGAAAATTGCACCCAAAATATGAGAAATCAGGAGATGAATGATTCATAAAACACAGAAAGAGTTTACAGCCTTATAGGGTTGGGGGGAGACGAGCTCTGGCTGGAGAAGCTGTTGGCTTCCACCAGCAGAATATTTCTGCTAATTCTGCTTGTTAAGAAATTGTTCTCAAAATAGCAGGAGGCTTCACTTAATTAAATGTTAGCAGGTCCCTGCATAATTTATATTTCATTTTGGTCAAAAGTCATCTGAGAACCCCAGAATACTGTGGCAGGGCTGCATGCTAAATTGTCCCTTCATTTCCATGTCTGCAGTTCCACTGAGGTCTACAGAATACCATGTGATGATTAGGTCTTGTTAAATCCATTTAACATAGAAGATGAAACACTGGAGAGCTGAACACCTTGCCCAAGGTCAGTGACACAATGAGGAACTGAATTACCAGAAAATGACAAGTTCTATTTGCTTGCTGAATTCACTGGACTCTTGGAAAATTTCATTTCTGCTCTGCTGACTCACAAGTGGCCACATAGGTGTGGCTGCAGTACAGGGCATGAAAGTCTGCCTAGGGATGCTGCTGAATCACATTTTCTTGTCAGGGCCTATTCTGTGTGTAAATTCAAAAGGGATTGCCAGGCCTGGCTGTGGAGATAGCAGCTGTTCAAACTGAAATATGATGCTGCTCCTGCTGCCATCGAGCACTACAGTTTTGCTATTAGTTAATAAACAGATATTCTCCTTCTAAGGTTAACCACACAAATGTCTTCCACCTAAAGAACAACACTTTACAATAAAGATAGAAAAACAATGTTAGAGGTGTATATTTACGCATGACCTATTAAAACAAATAATTTGGAGATTTAAATGCACTTTTTAATTTTGAAGTGTATAGCTTTAAAATATTTTTAGAGTCTGTATGACTTAGGAGAATAGTCACAGCATCTATGTACATATTTTTTATTATTTCCTAGTATTCCAATGCAGCCTGGGGTCATTCTCCTGCCAAGAGTTAGGCAGCAGTGGATTTGGCATCAGCTCTCACTAAGACTTTTACACATGTCTATACCCAATGACTGGTCCTATCAAAGCTAGCAGGAATTCTCATATTGCCAAAATCCAAGCATATGTTAAACCTCTAAAAGATCAGGAACTACATCAGCACTGGTTACTGCTGACTAAATACAGGAGAAACAAAAATATTAGAAGTAATTGGGCAATTTGAAAACAGCTTTGTGACAGAAAGCAGACTACATTTTGTACTGCTGTCTCCCCTTATAAATAACAGTTCCAGCTATAAATGAGTGAAATAATTTGTTGACTAACAAAGGATCCATTCACACCTGAGCTGATAAGAGATGTGTAACCAATATTACACCAGCTACACAATTTTCTATCCACACTTCAACAGTACTTGAGCTTTTTGTCATGGCACTGACATTAAGCGTTCAAATCAAGATGAACAGCTTTAAGGCCTAATGTTGTTTTTCTTCTTTAAAGAAAGCTTATTGGCCAACATTTTAGAAGGCTTATGGCAATTTCTTCTTTGAAATATCTATTCAATCTTATCAGCATTTTGGATAGAGATTTTCTACTGAAGGTTTAGAATATGGGATGGACAACAGCATGCTGAGGCTGTAGCCCTTTTTTTCTACAAGAAAGATGTGATCAGGTTAGGATGAATCTGTGCCTTCGGGGGAACTTCTGTAATTTTCACTTTTGGATTTATACCTTCCAAACATAGTGCAGGGAAGTGGACAAGGTCACTATTGATGAGGTCAGTGTTGATGAGGTCAGTGTTGATGAGGTCAGTGTTGCAACCTCTGTGAGAACGTTCTGTTTGGTACCACTGCTCCCGAGAGCAGTATGTCTCTGAAAAGGCTGACCCGGGCCCCAGGAGGATCTGCCCTGAAAGGGGCTGCCACACTTTCTCCTAGGCCTGCAGAAAGCCTTTCCTGTGCTGCAGAGGAAGAAAGAACAGTGACTGTTCTCAGGATTGCAGAGCAGCAGCCCTTCCCACGTGAGTCTCACCTCACTTGAGAGCAAAATGGCATTTCCTACAAACTTGGTAAAGGTCATTCTTTGCAAAGCTGCATTCTTTTTAAAGATGACCTAAACATGAAAATAAAAACCATCATAACACTTACTGAAAGGGGGAGCATCACAGAAAAGCCAAAATATGAGCATACACTTAAAGGGATGGCAGTTGTAATTATTTTTTTTTTTTAATTTCTGTGGTTACTTAGCATTTTGGAGCAAATGCAGTCATAAGAACAAAACACCCCTTCACTAAACTCACTGTCAGAGTAAACACTGTTTGTAATCCTAAGAAAAGTCTTTATACTAATAATACAATCACAAAATTCAACACTATCAGAAAAAAAATAAGAACTTTCTATTTTTATACTTCATGAATCAGAAAGGTCACAAGCCCAAATTTAAAAAAAACATGCCTTGCAGGCATGAAGGGTAAAATGCTGAAGACGAGATGTAGTTTATCAGAAAATGTTGTACACTGTATGTCACAGGAATGTATTCATAACAAAGCAAATCCAGGAGAGATTTACCACCTGTCTTTACCCTCTTACTTCACCATTAGATGTTCACTCATCCAATTTTTACTGGGCAATTTTAAAAGCATCTCTCTGTCACTTCCATGCTATTCTCCTGATCTTCCATGCTGAGCTGATCCATTTTCTGAACTTGAAGGAGCAGAACTGCCTCCCCTAAGTTACTGAGTACATGAACCAGTGCCAGCAGGAGACAGGCAGAGAAGAACAGTAGGATCTTAAAGACAGAGGGGAAGAGGTCTGAAGGTAGTAAAGGACTGAAAGCAGAATGTTTGAAAGCTTCTGACACCCACTAAATTTAAAAGAAAGTTAATAAATAGAGGACAAAAAGGGAAAACTGCATTTGTGGGTAGAGAAGGTCATTGGGCAGACCTTAAGTTTTGAACATGTTAGTGCCAAGTAGAAAAAGGAGCTGGAGACAACAGACATGAGTGGAGATCTGAGGAGAAGTACAAAGAGTGAAGTTCAAGTATTAATAGCTGTGCATTAAAGGTCAAATCCTACTGACTGTTTGGAGTCTGGTTTTCTCATTTATAATTGCTCAACACTGACGTAACTCGACTGACTTAACTGTAGCAACCTCCATCATTTGATTGATTGTTTGAGGTATTTTAATAAAGCTAATAATTCCTACTTCAAACCATCAGATATACTGATACTCTGAATTCATGGAATACTTCATAAATAGGAAGTCAGGAAGTGAGGAAGAGCATTGATTGGGAAAATAATAAAGTATTTAGGGCAAAAGGTGTTGGATATCTATTTATTTTGACTGCTCTTGACTATAGAGAGAGAGGGAGGGTTGAATCTCTTCATGTATTCCTATAAGTTTCATACAGTTTTCTCAACATTAGTGAGACAGGGAGAGCTGAGAATATCCATTTCTGTTCACACGTGGACAGAACATGTAAGCTCTAATTCCCTCTTAATTACAATGACTGACTTTCAGTGGAGTAACATTTCAATAGTTCTACTGGATCAAGGAGGTGATCTGACTTCAGTTATTACAAAGCAGGAGAGTGTAACCTATCAAATATAAAAAGGGGAATATTACCAGCCTAGTAAGTAGCCAAGCAACAGACCCAGACATTATTGCTCTGTAAACTTTAGCTTTAATACTCTGGTTTCTATTCTGAGTTTACAAAGCTAAGGTGACATTATCTCAGGCTTTTGACAAGAAAGGTCCTGCATCACTATCATCTTTTGTGTTTTCATGCCAGTCAGCAGAATCCCCACCGGGGCTCCACCAAACCCCCTTAGTCTGTCCTTTCTTAGCTGCCGAACAAGAGTGAGCTCGTTTAACATCTGTCACAAACCCCACGCCTGGTGCAGTGCAAACAGACCCAAGTTAGCTTCCTTACAGGGCAAATTCCTCTGTGCCCAGCACGCCGGCAGATGCTGCGGGGCACCCCACCTGAGCTGAGGAAACATCTCAGCATCCCAGCTCGGGGCTGCCCGGGGCGGCAGGGACACACGTCACTCGCCCAGCGGCTCCTGCCGCTCCCATCCCTCCGAACGGGGCTGCTCCGCTCCCGCCGGCAGCGCTGCGGGCACGGACCGGGCTCGCGCTAGTCCCTCCGGAACGGGGCTGCTCCGCTCCCGCCGGCAGCGCTGCCGGCACGGACCCGGGCGGAGCGGCTCGGCTGGCGGAGCGCGAGCTCGGCCATCCCGGCTGACCGACCCCTCTCCCGCCCTCGCCAGCCCCCGCAGGCAGCGCATCCAGCACGGGGACCCGAGGAGGAGGGATTGCTCCCAATCCCCAGCCAGATTAGCAGCCACTCAAGCACAGAGTTATAGAGGAATATGCTAAGTGAGAAAAAAGAGAAATTACAAGGCGGTGAGAAGGCAAGAATGGAGAGGAGCTTAATTAAATTAACTGAGGGAATATTTACACTTCCCATTTCTGAGATTCGCGATTCTGTAGAATAATCTCCCAGAGGAAGTAATGAAAACCTCATCACTGAGCCATTTTAAATGAGTTGGAACAGCTCTGCAGTGAACACTGTGGGGGCCGTGGACTGGTTTATGGCTCCTCTCTCTCTTTATGACTAATGAAGCACACTCCCTTAAATCTCCATAGCACCAACTCTGGGATAATCCATATCAACTCATGAACGTATGTAACTTGAAAAACCTGAATAGATACTTATCCTAATAAATTGATAAGATTACCAGCAGGATTCAAGGACTGTTGTTTTTCATTCGACTGTTTCTTGCAATCATACAACATCAATGTTAACTTAAAACTGTTAATTTACTCCTGAAAGTATTTCTGTGGATTTCCTCTTTGCCACAGGTATCTGTGGAAAGGTTCTCCATAACTTTGCATGGTGCTATTTCTTCCCTTGTCAAATCCTAGGAAACTTTAGGTAAAACAGGACCTTTATGGGTCAAGATCCTTTGTATTCTCTTATTGTGCATCTGAGCATAAGCATTTCTAGGTTAAAAACTGAATATTTTGGAGGATTTGAGTTGGCATTGCACAGCCCCAGGGACAGAGCCCATCTTGTGTGTGTACACCAAAGGGATGCTCTGCAGAAGTGATGAGGACAGCCACATCAGAGGTCACCATTTCCATTTAATAATTACCTAAATTGCCTCTAGTGCCTGGTGCTGCCACTGTGGAGTAGCTTTTTCAAGAGTTTGTTCTCCCATCTGTGTAACAGCTGAGATGAGTAGCAAGGTCTAAATATGTAGGCTTTGCTTAGTACACAAGCTTACTCACCTCAGACTAGTTAATTCTGTTGCTTCTGTGCAGAATTAATTCATTTTGCTTACTATGATAACTTCATTTTCTTCCTAAGTATATTGGTCCTTCAGCAGAAAAAGGATTAAAATTGAAATGAAGAAAAAGGGTGTAGAGGATTTCACTAGGAGGAAGACAGTAGTTACTGGACCCACTGAAGTTTTTCCTACTATTTCTATTAGAGACAATATTATGCCTCACTTTCTATTGGAAAATTATGTTTAAAGTTTCCATGAAAAACATCTGCTGCATTCCACCCCAGCACTGGCAGTCGTTCAGCGATAGATTAAATCACTCCTTCCATATATGCCAGCAAATTTAGTCTCCCTTCTGCTAAAGTTGTTATTGACCATGGACTCATTTTGTAAAAGTCAATTTCTAACTTTTTCCAATTTGACTACTCTTTGCAAGTAAATAGTTTCTCTTCATTCTCTATCATTTGCACCTTGAATGTAAAGGTTGCTTTCAGACACACGGTGCTTTGGAAAATCAGGCCACCAGACTTTCCCAAATAGAACATCTATTTTAATCTTGGCTTGTGATGATGATGCAGACAGCATTGTTCAGAAGTTTTTGTTTTATCACAAAGGTCTTATCACAACACGGGCAAAGGTAATCAGGACCCCAGCTGACTACTTTTTATATTTTCTATTTTGAACTATAAGGACAGCTCATTAAATCAGGGTTGCAGCACAACAGGCACCAGCCTTTCCCCAAGCAATGGGGCACAATCGTGCAGCTCACAAAGCAGCAGTGTCTTACATATCAGAATGCTTTGGACAAAAGTGACTTATCTATCTTAAAATTAAATATTCATTTTGCAAGCAGGTTTCATTATTGCCCTGCTGCACTAAGATAAACTGAGTGTTAAAGATCTCTGGCAGAGATGACATTGCTGGATGTCATTAGAAACAGAACAAAAACTCCCCCTGAGATCTGTGGTTTCCTTCCTCTGTACACAAGGAAAGGGATTTCAAGGGGAATTCAAGAAGTGAAGCACCAAAGTCTTGATGCCAATGTGGGGTAGTTTTGCTTCATGGCACATTTCACACTCCTGGTCCACCAGTGGCCTTGAACCTTCCCAGAATTTAAAAGCACATTAAGTTCTTAAACCAAACGTTAATTGATCCACTTTGTGTTTTGACGGTGTCAGGATTCTGAATTTCCTACAATGTTGGTTTTCCTGCTGACACATTTTGAACTTCCAAGACAAAGAGTAGTGTTTGAAAATGCTTATAATGCCCACTTCTGCTTTGTGCAGTAACTACCATTATTGCACAAAGCCCTGCCCTTACTTTAGTGTAGCAAAATCAACTGCAGAACATTACATGGATCATAACTCATAAATTATTAGCATCTCTAGGCAAAAATTGCATTTGCCAACTTGTACACTGTGGAAATTGCCCCTTAGATGTAGTTTACAGGCCTCCTGCTGGTACTTAAAGATTGTTATGTTTGAGAAACAGAGTGATTACTTCTTTCTTATGATAATTCATGGAGTTTTATAGATTTTTATACAGCATATATATACTAATCTGTAAGGTTGCAATTATTTTGTTGTATCCAGTTCAAGCCAAGGATTATGAAATAAAATATATATTTACAACCTTTATTACAGCAAAACCTTGTCTAATCTTGAAGAAATAGGCTATCTATACCTATTATATGTTTAAAAAAAACACTGTGAATGAGGCCAAACAGTGTCTTTTTAAAACTACTGGGAAACCTCCTAAGAGTCATCAGCAGATGTGTCCTATAAATAATGTCATGTATGAGGAGAAAGTAACCAGACTTGGATATGCTATGGATGGAAAAGGGACCTGACTGGAAGTACAAACTTTATGCCTTTTTTTTTTTTTTTTTTTCTGATGCAAACAGTAGGTGAGTAATGTTAAAAAAAAAAAAAAAAAGTCACAAAATAAAAAAAAGAAAAAGTCTCATTAGAACTAAACTCCTGCAGTCCACAGTCCAAGGGCTTTCAATGAAAGTAATGAAAATCAGGATGTGAACACTCACTGTGTCAGGCTTTGGGGAAATAATAGCTGTGTTTCAAATTAGAAGGCTTCACAGAGCCTGTTAGAGAGTGCACAGCAGCAGCCCACATAGCCCTGCCCTCGTGTTAGAGAATCCAAAACAGTTCCAGCAGCAGTGCTGCGAGCAGGCTTCACAAATATTTGATTATATCTCCTCTAAGAGCCTAACAAAATCTAAATGAATATTTGGGAGGATGACTAATAGCTCGCCATGAATATTCCAAGCAGGCTGTCCCAGGTATTTGTATAAATGCACTCAGGTGAACCTGCTCGTGTGTGTGTGTCTGTACATCCACAGCAGTGCATTCTCACCCCTTCTCTTTGTTTCATAATGTTCATACAGACCTGGGTGCAGGACAAACACAGGTTAAAATTACTTGCTACATGAGAATAAACAATTAATTTACAGTAAAGAGCATTAATAGCTACTAAAATATTATACTTTTAGAGTAATTTTTTCCCTTCAGATTTTTTTAATTAGCTGGTCCCTTTATGAAGCTTAACCCATCACACTGGTTTTCCTACCATTTGCTTGACTTAAAGCTCACATTTTTCATTAAGCATCTGGCAGACAGTTTGAGGCCTTAGAACATGTCAGTCTTGGATATATCGTTCTCTTCACCCCATGAGAGCAGAGGTAGCTGAAGGATCACAAAAACAGCTCCTGTGGAAAAAGCTGTTAAATTTTATTAACCAGGGCCCTGAACCAGGAATCGTTACTGTAACAATGCAAAGTGGAGGTAAAATATCACCTCGTCAGGGTGACAGTATTTTACAACCACCTCATAGTTAGACAAAGAACTGCATATGTGAGAGGAAATAATGAATTAATGGACCAGTCACATTGTAGTATCAAGGCTAAAAAGAGAGTCATTTAGGATTCCCTAGGGTGGTAATGCCAAATTTTGAACCATGCAGAGACACTTTTTCACGGAAAAGTTCTTCCTCACATTCACATAACTCTTACAGCTGCCACTGAATTGTAATATGCCTTCAGATGGATGTGAAGAATGTTGTAATACACCAAATTTGGAGGTGCTACAGGATGTATTAGTTGCTCGTGGGATGGGAAGGCAAGACTCCAACGAGTTGACAATCTTTCAAATAAAAGGTTAAATTTCCATTCATTAAGCTGCAGACAAGGTAGGGGTTTGATGGGAATTTTTGCTGAGTGACTGCTAATCTTCCTGCTCCTCACAGAGATACTCTGATGCCGATTGTCATGGTAACAGGCAGCTCTCCTCTGCTCCCTTCTGCCTTTCCTCGGGCTCTGGGCACCCCTGCACTTCTCCCCAGGTGTAATCCCATCGTTCTTAGTCTTGTCCTCAAAGTTCTGTCCAGGCCCTTCCCTTCCCATGGATAACCCTCTCCTTTCTCAGGGAGGGCCTTTTCTGTGCTCTCAGGGACAGGACACACAATGCAGGTGGGGTTTTATTGTTTTTATTGTGCTCCTGCTCCACCTGCCTGTCTGTGCAGGGGTCACTGGGGCACACTGCTCGGCCCCCAAAAATCAGGATGATTAGCGTGATGCAGGCACACGTGTGCTAACCAACACATTATTCCTATGAAAAATCTTTATTTATTTTAGCTGGAATAATGCTGTAGAGACCCAAGCACTTGTCCCAGGAGCTGACCTGCTGCAACTCTCCCCTGGTGTACCTTTTGCTATTTGCCTGGCTTGGTTTCTCCAAGGCCCTTCTTGTATTCAGACAAAAAGACAATTTGCTGCTGCTGCTGCCTAGATGTGTAATTCTGCTCACTAGACAGACCTCTCGGAGAGAAATATTTATCCTGGTGAGAATGCAAACACTCTACACGAGTGACAGCCCCTGCAAAGCGGCACAGATCACCCGGGACCGGCCCCAGGGCTGTCCCTGTCTATGCGGAGCCCCGTGGAGCAGGAAGGGGAATGTGGAGGCTGTTCTGCCCTAGAGCACAGCTCCACAGGGAAAGGGGCCGCTTCTTCAGGGGGTTTCAGAGAGGGGTCATGGAAAGTGGCTTATTGTTCGAATGCATCAGTCTGAAGGGAATGTTCGGGATGCTCAAGGTCCATCCTGGTTTCCCAGCCATGCCTGGAGCCTCCTTGGGACAGAGTCCGGGAAGCAGCTGGAGATCTGCAGCCCTCTCTCTTCTTTCCTCTCTTCTCTTCTTCTTTTTTCTCTTTCTCTTCTCTTCTCTTCTCTCTTTCTCTTCTCTTCCTTTCTTCCTCCTTCTCTTCTCTTCTCTCTCTTTCCTTCTCTCTCTCTTCTCTTCTCTTCTCTCTCTTCTCTTCTCTTCTCTTCTCTTCTTCTCTTCTCTTCTCTTCTCTTCTCTTCTCTTCTCTTCTCTTCTCTTCTCTTCTCTTCTCTTCTCTTTCTCTTCTCCTTCTCTTCTTCTTTCTTTCTTCGTTCTTTCTTTCTTTCGTTCTTCTTCTCTTCTCTGTTCTTTCTCTTGTCTGTTCTGTTTCTTTCTCTTTCTTGTCTGTTCTGTCTTTCTTGTCTGGTCTGCTCTGTCTGTCGTCTGTGTCTGTGTCTGTCTCTGTGTCTGTGTGTCTGTGTCTCTTCTGTTGTCTGTGTCTGTGTGTCTGTGTCTGTGTCTGTGTGTCTGTGTCTGTCTGTTGTCTGTTCTGTCTCTGTGTCTGTGTGTCTGTGTCTGTGTTGTGTCTTGTTGGTCTG